>CAUYQG010249895.1:0-25551 GCA_963574415.1 Tarsius wallacei
CTCAGGCGATCCACTCACCTCAGCCTCCCAAGGCGTGGGATTACAGGCTGAGCCACTGAGCCTCGCATGTATTTTTTCTTATCACTGTTCCTTATTCACTCAGTTTCTAATCTTTTGTTTTTCCAAAGGTAACTATTTTACTTGGATCTATTGTGGCTACTTCTACAGTTTAAAAAATGAAAACCCAGGCAAGTATGAAATTATATTTTAATCTTACATCATCTTACTTTTTCAAAACAAAACATAGCATTCTAAATGTGCTGTTTTGCATTTTTGTTCATATCACAATATATCTTATGAGTCTTTTTATAGCAATATCTAGAGGGTTTCTTTTCCATATTTACAGCTGTGTCTATTATATTGCATAGCTATATCATAATTCATTTCACTAGTCTTCTATTTGTGGACATGTATTTATTGTAAATTTTTATATATTACACATAATGCCACAAACTAATATAATTTTAATAATGTTTTATTATTTTATCCTATAGATATAGCACTATTTATTTATTTTTAATATTTGCATTATTTATTTAAACAGTCCCATATTGTTGAAGAGTTAGGCTTTTTTCAAAATTTTATTATAAATAATGCTGCAATTAACATCAGTGTACTCACATCTTTGTGTGTATTTCTATTTTCTTAGAATGAGTTTCTAGAAGTTATACTCTTTGGTTGTGACCCATATATACTATTACCATACTTGATTTGTAAACTCCTCAAAGGTAAGAACTTTTTGCTCTTACCCTATGATAGCTGGGATGCTATTATGTTCATAGTAAGAGTTCAATAAATATAGATTGATTGAGAGGACAAAGTTTGGTACAAAAGTCTTATTGCCTATGAGAATCAAAGAGAATTGCTATACTCCCTAGTTTGTGGCCATACAGAAAATCCGCAAGCCTGAGGATAATGACAATGGAGTCAGGAAGCCTGGCCAGCTCTCTTCAAATAAAAACAAAGAATACAGGGAAACCAAGAGTACAGGAAATCAGTGAAGAACGCTAAAGTGGTGTTCTCCTCACCTCTTCCAGGGTCAACATCACAACTGGGTTGGTACTGGAAGAGTGAAACCATAAATACATGATAATTCTAGACCAGTGTTCTATTCTTAATATACAAAGATGATATTCCTGATTCTTCATTAATAGGCTGCATGTTTAAAGTTGTTTCTTCAATGACTTATACTATGTTTCTTTTGTGATTTATAACTCATCTTTAGAGGATGGTTGACTGAATTTAGAGTGCAGATGGTTGGAGAAGTGACCATTCAATTGCATTAAATCCTGGTATCGTTAACACGATGCTACAGCAATTTAAATTACTTAGGTCCAAAGATAGAGCATGCCAGTAACTTGTCAGAATGTGTCTAGAAGAAGGTAAAGGGATATGAGTGTAACTTTGGTCAAGGTTTTATTAATGCTATAGGCCAAGATGCCTTGATGGGTGCATGATAATACAAAGGATTCCTGGAAAAATCATCAGACAAGGTGAACGGATTTGAGAGCAATCCATATGGTTAAACAAGTTGTTTCTTGTAGATTTGTGTACTAAATATTCAACTTCTGCTGGCAACACATTATGTACTCAAAATGCAGAGATCCCCAAATGCAGAGATCCCAAAATGCAGAGTGACAGATAAATTTAGATTGTATTTTACACCAGAAGTATATGACCACATTTCATTTGGGAAATGATTTATTAGCATTTTTTCACTGCTTCCGAGGATTGAGAAATGTGGAGACCAGGTAAGGTTATTTAACAACTTTTTAATCTCTGCAGTATCCTATGCCAAAATAACGTAGATATATTGGGGAAAGGGGTAGGCAGGGCATTGAGAATCTGCAACAGAACTTCTCTCTTATTTGTTGAATACTCCTTCAGGTATCTGGTTTTGACTGTGTTCTAATATCTCTACCTAGTTTTGAAGTGCTTCTACTACCTAACAAATGGAACTTCCCCCATCCCACACAATAATCTTTCAGATACCTTAGAAATAGTAAACAATCAAATATGTTTAAAATTTGCTATTGCCCATTAACAATTCAAAACAATAAACTAAGTGTTTCTGGCAAGCTGATTTTTCTTGGAAATGGTGCTAAGAGGAAATTGGAATGCTGCAATCAGCCTTTTTACCTTAACCAACATTATATAATAGGTAAATCCAGGAAGTCTTACCAAATTTCTTGACTTTCTGAGTCATTTTATTATCTAATTTCTCCTGTCTCTGATTGCTCTTTGTCTCCATTGCTAACTGTGGGCATTCTTCTAAAGTTCAATATTCAGGACTTCCGGCAAGATGGTGAAGGGGCACTTTGGTCCATGAGAGAACATCCATAAAGACTCTTGCTCTCCCCCAGGGGCTGCGGCTCTCATTGTTGCCAGCTGGCTCTTCACACACTGCTTGGCCGCCACTTCAGCTTCTGCCTCAGCCACTGCTGTGCTGCCACCACCGTCGCTCCATCCCTGCCTGAGGCGACCCACAGATCCTGGACCCATGAAGCACCCCCCAGGAACTGCACTACTGAAACCACCACCGCTGCTGCCATTACCATGCCTCACCTCTCACCTGGAGCCAGGTTCATGGAGATCCTTCCACGCACTGCTGAAACAGCGGCTGCCACCACCACTACCGTTGCCTGCTCCCTCCCACCCTGGGAGGCCTCTAACTTCCACCCATCCTGGCCTGAGTACCCTAGTGCTAAGCTAGCCTGCATTGCCCAGCATTCTTGGGCTGCAGCAGAAAAAGAGATCAGCTGGAGCCATGAGACCAGCTCCAGCCACCTTGGCCCATCTCCCAGTTTGGGATCCAAGGTAACAGCATCAAAATAGGAGGGACAGAAGCCCCTCCCTTTTGCTCAATAGACACAGGCCAGATCTGAGTGGCAGATTTGGCAGGCAGCCCAGATCTGAACCACCCTCCACAGCAGGCCAGGGGCAACTAACCCTAACTGTGAACAACCCTTTCAGCCTGCAATGAGAACTAGAAATCAGAGCTGAAAGGACACTGGACTTAAAGGAAAAGTCTCAGAGTGTGTTTGGTTCCCTTGTTTTAATTTCTTTTTATTCATTTTCTGTTTGTCTTACCCGTCTTTTTTCCCCCTTTCTCTCTCTTCTTACTGTTATCAATAACATTTTCATACTTGCTTTGATTCTGTTAGTTTACTGACTTTATTCTATTCTATTTTATTTTTTTCCCTTTAGACCCCAAGTTTGTATAGGTGAATAGTACACCAATAAGGAGGTTGGTTAGCTTGTATGTGTGTATGTCTTGTATGTTTTAGTTTTTTCATATGTTTGTTGGTTTGTTTGTTGTTGGGGTTTTTCTTTTACTCATATCTGTCTTTGTGTCTCTTTTCATTTGTTAGTCAGTACCTTTGTCTCTTTTCCCTTTTACTCTTCTCTCTCTCTACCTCCCTCTTCCCCCCACTCCCTGTTCCATTCTTTTCCCTTTTATTACCTCATTTTGCTTTCAGGGAGTAAACCTATAACTCCACTGCATGGACAGATTTCAAAGCAGTGGGAAGTGGGTTACAGATTATTCATACATCTGTCGGTGGATACTGGGATCTGCAGATAGATTTTTGAATCACATCTCCCCCTTCAATTAAATCTCAAAACTGCAAAGAGGATCGTCCCCAACCTACAGTCCAGCTCCAGAACTGAACAAAGCCAGAAAGTATACATAAGGAAGAATCAGAGATTGAACAAACAGAAGTAAAAGCAACCCCTCCACCCATGAACAACATAATTAAAGAAGATGGGGGGAGGGGAGAAAAAAATGGGGAGGAAAATCTACACAAATGAAGAAAAACCAAAAGAAGAATACAGGTCTCACACAGACCCCTGGGAGGTCAGACACTGAGAAAACAGACATTGGAATACAAACAATAAAGTGCCCTCAGAATGACTGGTCACATACGACAAACCCAGACATTAAGACATTAATAGAGAGAACAAAAAAAATTGAGGAGAGACAAGAAGAAAATAGGAAGGAGCTGATAACTAAAATGACAGCAGTAAAGAATACTGTGATTGAAATAAATAACAAACTAATAAGCATGGAAAGCAGAATTAGCCAAGCTGAAGAAAGAATCTCAGAGCTTGAAGACCAAAATACGGAACTAACCCAAACTGTCAAAAACATAGAAGAGAAGCTTAAAAAGACAGAACAAAACCTTCAAGAGATGAACAATTACTTCAAGAGACAGAACCTAAGAGTAATTGGACTTCCTGAGGCAGAGAGACAGAGACCACACTGGAACAAACATTTCATGACATTATTCAAGAAAACTTTCCTTATCTCATCAGTGATGCAAAAATTCAAACACAAGAGATTCAGACAACCCCTGCAAGACAACAGATGAGAAGACCAACTCCCAGACACAAAATAATTCACCTAAACAATGTAGGTATAAAAGAAAAAAATCCTAAAGGCAGCATGAGAAAAATGTCAGACTACCTACCAGGTAAGACCAACCAGAATAGCAGCAGATTTATCTACAGAAACACTTCCGGCTACGATAGCTTGGAGCCCGATCTTCAAAGTTCTCAAAGGTAAACAATTTCAACCAAGAATAACATACCCAGTCAAGCTAATCTTCAGCAGGGGTGGAGAATTAAAATCTTTTCCAGACATCCAGTCCCTAAGAACTTATGCTATCTCCAGACCACCTCTACAAGAAACACTTAAGGAAGTATTAAACACAGAAGAAAAGGAGAAAAGAATGACAATCTTCTTTACAAGAGTACAGGGAAAAGATGGAAAACACACATGAATCAACACAAAAACCAAAAGAAAGACAATAAATAAACAGGAACAAAAACAACTCTATAAGAACCTAATGACAGGGTTAAACCCCCACATTTCAACAATTAGCCTGAATGTGAATGGACTAAATGCACCACTGAAAAGACACAGACTGGTGGACTTGATAAGAAACCATGACCTCATTATTTGCTGCATCCAGGAGAGTCATCTCACTACAAGGGATGCACACAGACTCAAAGTTAAAGGATGGAAAAAGAGTTTCCAGGTAAGTGGATCACAAAAGAAGTCAGGAGTTGCAATCTTAATATCAGACAAAGCAACCTTTAAGCTATCAAAAATTAAAACAAATGCAAAAGGACACTACATAATGATAAAAAGTTCAATCCATCAACAAGAAATATCCATCCTAAACATATATGCGCCCAACACAGGAGCACCAGCATTTAAAAAACAACTGCTAAATAAACTAAAAAAAGATATTGACTCTAACACTATTATAGCAGGGGACTTAAATACCCCACTGACAGCCCTAGATCATTGAGGCAAAAAATCTACAAGGAGATACAGAACCTAAACTTGACACTAGACCAAATGGACTTAACAGATACCTACAGATTATTCCACCCAACAACCACAGAATATACATTCTATTCATCACCACATGGCACATACTCCAAGATTGATCACATTCTTGGCCATTTATTCAAGCATAAACAAATTCCATAAGGTTGAAATCTTGCCATGCACATTCTCAGACCAAAGTGGAATAAAAATAAATATCAAAACCAACAACATTTCCCCAAAGCCCACAAAGACAAGGACACTAAACAGCATGATGCTGAACAACGACTGGGTCAACACTGAAATCAACACTGAAATCAAATAAGAAATTGAAAGATTCCTGGAAACAAATGAAAATGAAGAACCATCTTACCAAAACCTCTGGGATCACATGAAATCAGTTTTAAGAGGGGAATTTATATCTCTATGAGCACACATCAAGATAGTGGAAAGATCACAAGTGGAGAACATAACAAATCACCTAAGGGACCTGGAAAGAAAAGACCACCAAAACTCCAACTTTAGCAGAAGAATCTAAATCACAAAGATATAAGACCCCAAATATGGGCTATAGAAGACAAAAATATCATAGAAAACATCAACAAAACAAAAAGCTGGTTCATTGAAAGAATTAACAAGATTGATGGGTCCCTAGCCAGAATGACCAAGAAAAAGAGAGAAAAAGCCCAAATAAACACAGTCAGAAATACAAAAGATCAAATCACAAGTGGCCATGAAGAAATACAAAAGATTATCAGAGATTACTATGTACACCTATATGGAAACAATTTTCATAAACTAGATGAAATGGAAGAATTTCTGACATCACACAACCTCCCCAGATTAAAACAGGAAGACATTAAGACAGTAAATAGACTAATAACAACCCAGGAAGTTGACTCTGACATATGAAAACTACCTACAAAAAAAAAAAAAAAAAAACCCCGGATTGGATGGCTTTCCAGCAGAATTCTACAAAATGTGCAATGAGGAGCTGATACCAATCCTACTGAAAGTATTCAAGGCAAATGAGAAAGATAGAATTCTCCCCAAATCATTTTATGAAGCTAACATTATACTGATACCCAAACCTGGAAAAGATCCAACAAAGAAAGAGAACTACAGGCCAATATCCCTTATGAACATAGATGCACAAATCCTCAACAAGATTCTAGCAAGTGGGATCCCAAAACACATCTCAAAAATCATCCACCATGACCACGTAGGCTTCATCCCCAGCATGCAGGACTGGTTCAACATTCTCAAGACCACAAATGTCATTAAATACAACAACAGATATAAAAACAAGAACCACATGATTATCACGTTAGATGCAGAAAAAGCTTTTGATAAAATCCAGCATCCTTTCTTGATAAAAACCCTCAAACACCTAGGCATAGAAGGAACATACCTCAAAATAGTAAGTGCCATCTACAATAAAACCACAGCTAACATATTGCTAAAAGGACAGACTCTAGAATCATTTCCCCTGAAAACTGGAACAAGGCAAAGCTGCCCACTCTCACCCCTCTTGTTCAATATTGTGCTGGAAGTCCTAGCTCAGGCAATTAGACAAGAGAAGGAAATCAGGGGTGTCCAAATAGGAAAAGTAAAGTCAATTTATCCCTCTTTGCTGATGAAATTATCCTATGTCTTGACAATCCAAGAGAATCTGTCAAAAACCTGTTTGCACTGATAAAGGATTTGGCAGAGTCTCAAGGTATAAAATAAATGTGCAAAAGATGGTTGCATTCCTATACACCAACAACAAGCAGGCAGAGACCCAAATGAAAAGCACAATCCCCTTCACAATAGCCACCAAAATAATGAAATACCTTGGCATCTTCCTAACCAGAGAGGTGAAAGACCTGTATAATGAAAACTACAAAACACTGGTCAAAGAAATCCAAGAAGACACAAACAAATGAAAAATATTCCATGCTCATGGATAGGAAAAATCAACATTGTGAAGATGTCTATCCTACCAAAGGAAATCTACAGATTCAACGCAATACCCATTAAGTTGCCAACATAATTCTCAGACCTGGAAATGACAATACAGAAATTCATATGGAAACATAAACAACCACGAATAGCCAAAATAATCCTTAGCAAAAGAAACAAAGCAGGAGGTATCACACTTCCAGACTTCAAACTTTAGTATAAGGCTACAGTAATCAAGACAACCTGGTAAATGTACAGGAAAAGGCACATAGACCAATGGAACAGGATAGAGATTCTGGAAGCAAAACCTCAATTTCTCAACCAACTCATCTTTGACAAAGCCTCCAACAGCAACCACTGGGGAGAGGAGAACCTATTCAGTAAATGAGCTGGGGAAACTGGCTGACCACATGCAGAAGATTGAAACAGGACCCCTACCTATCACCATATACAAAAATTAACTCTAAATGGATCAAAGACCTAAACATAAAACCTCAAACTATAAGAATCTTGGAAAACACAGTAGACACCCTTATGGAAATGGGAACTGGCAATCAATTCCTATTCAGAACCCTAAATGCCCATTCCTTAAGAAATAAGATAGACAAGTGGGACCTCGTCAAATTATCAAGCTTCTGCAAACAAAAGAGACCATCGAGAGAGCAGGCAGAGAGCCCACAGAATGGGGAAAAAAATATTTGCCAGCTGTATATCTGACAAAGGTCTAACATCTAGGATCTACAAGGAACTCAGATGCGCCAAAGGGAAGAAAACTAACAGCCCAATTAAAAAGTGGGCAAAATACATGAATAAACACTTCTCAAAAGAAGATATATGGGCAGTCAATAGACACATCAAAAAGTGCTTAGTCTTTTGATCACTCATTATCAGAGAAATGCAAATCAAAACCACATCAAGATACCACCTAACCCCTGTAAGAATGGCCATCATTAATAAAACAAACAACAGTTGCTGGCGAGGATGTGGAGAAAAAGGAATGCTTCTACACTACTGGTGGGAATGCAAACTAGTACAACCTCTTTGGAAGATAGTGTAGCTATTTCTGAAAGAACTGGAAACTGACCTTCCATATGACCCAGCAATTCCCCTATTGGGAATATACCCAAAGGGACTGAAATCATTCTACAAAAAAAGATACCTGCACACGTATGTTTGTTGCAGCTCTATTCACAATAGGAAAAACGTGGAACCAACCATGTTGCCCATTGAAGCTGGACTGGATAAAAAAATGTTGTACATATACACAATGGAATATTATGCAGTCATAAAGAAGGACAAATTTATGAACTTTGCAGCAACTTGGATGGATTTGGAGTTGATCATATTCCATGATTTATCACAGAAACAAAGAACAGAGTTCCATATGTTCTCACTCATAAGCGGATCTTGAACAATTATAATGCAATTGGAGGGCGATTGGCAGTAGTGGGAAACTGTCATGGGAGGGAGGTGGGATTGGCAGTTGATGGAAACTGCTAGGGGAGGGAGGGGCATGCCTCATCAACAAGGGTACCTATGTGATCAATGTTGATATACTTAACCCTGAATTGTACCCTACATCTTTATAATAAAAATTAAAAAATAATAAGTTCTTCATCTCTATTGAGGAATCTAGATGTGCTTATCAGTATGTTTTGAATAAACTTTCTCAAGACTCCTCATTTAAAAATAAACACCAGGGGTGCTCTGAAATGGTTTAAGTAGAATTCATTTGTCTTTTCTTCAGCTTATCTTGTAGAAACCATGAAACATGGCTAAACTTAAATGTCCCATTTTGAACACCCCTTTCTTTTTATTTATTTTTTTTATTTTAAAGATGTGGGGTGCAGTTCAGGGTTAGGTATACAAATGTTGATTGTGCAGGTACCCTTGTTGATATGGTGTGCTCCTCCTTCCCTAGCGGTTTCCCTCAACTGCCAATCCCATGTCCTCTCTTGGCAGTTTCTCACCACTGCCAAGCTCTTTCTTATAGTATTATGATAATTTGAACAACCCTTTCAAAGAATACAAAGGAAGGTAGATACACTCACTTTTTCATGGAGGCTATTGAAATTACAAAATATATAAAAGACATTTAGACTTTCTGAGATTCTTTGCCACAAACAATCAGAAATCAATTACACTTTGCATCAACAGGGTGTTAAGTTAGACTGGTACAGAAAGAATAACTAGACGAGTGAAAAAGAGAGTTATGTGAATTTGGTTTAATAGGAATTTTTAATAGCGAAAGAATGAGATGTATAAGAACACATATATCATTGCATTCTTTGGTCTGAGGCCGTAGACCACCTAGACAATTTTCAAGTTTATGAATGTGATTTTGAAAACAGCTTTTTAATCACAGATATATGTGCTAGTAACCTTGGAGCTTTTTCAATGACCAAGTTGCTACCATTACACCAAACACAAGACCTGATCTCTGAATGGAGTGTACGGCAATTTTATTTGTTCCTAATGTAATAAATACTTGAACCTAGTATTACGTTATCCATTTATTCATCTACTACTTGAGTAACCTACATAACAAGGAAGAAAGCAGTCATAATAGTCAACCCTGAACTTGAGAACCCTACCTTCTGTTATACCTGCCTAATAAGAGTGACATCAGTCATAAAGAAGGACAAACATATGGACTTCACAGCAACTTGGATGGATTTAGGGTCGATCATACTCTGTGATCTATCACAGAAACAAAGAACAGAGCACTATATGTTCTCACTCATAATTGGAACTTGAACAATTATAATACTATAAGAAAGGGATTGGCAGTAGTGAGAAACTGTCAGGGAAAGGGAGGTGGAATTGGCATTTGAGGGAAACTGCTAGGGGAGGGAGGAACGCAACTCATCAACAAGAGTACCTGCATAATCAATGTTTGTATGCCTAACCCTGAATTGTAACCCACATCTTTATAATAATTAAAAATACCTTAAAGAAGGAGTGACATCAGCAAGACAGCAGACTAGGAAGCTCCAGGCCCTCATTAAACACACACACACACACACACACACACACACACACACACACACACACGAAACCGCCTAAAATAATTTATATGAGCTCTGGAATTCAGTCAAAGATATACAGCATCCAAGCAATTGACTATTCAACAAAAAATTCAAAACATTAGAAAATTTTATGTCAATTTTTCTCATCCTCATCTGTCCACTCCCCATTTTCTGACTCTTTTACAGTGCAGTTTGGGAGAAGCATTGGCCCAGTCCCTTGTTCGCTTCCACAGACTGGAAAGAGCAAAGATCAAATTTGCAACTTTCTAACCTGTATGTGGGCTTTCTGAGGGACTGGTTTCTGTATCAGCTAACTCAGCAATTCAAAAATATTTTGAGAGATAAAAATAAAAACATAACGTACAAAAACTTATAAGATGCAGTGAAAGTAGTGATAAAATGGATGTTTATAGCTGTTTATAGTAAAAGAGAAGAAATATATCACATCAATAATTTACTTGTATACATTTTAGAAGAAGAACAATAAACAAAATCCAAAGCTAGCAGAAGAAAGAAAATAATAAAGATTAGAATAGAGATAAACACAATGGAGACTGGGAAAACAGTAGAGAATGTCTATGAAAAATCAACAAAATGAACAATACTTTAAGTAGACTGACAAAGAAATAACAGAGAAAACTCAACTAAAGTCACAAATGAAAAATAGGACATTAATACTGATTTTACAGAAACAGAAAAAAATGATATCAGAGTATTATGAATAATTGCATGCCAAAAAATTGTATTATTTAGATGAGGTGGACAAGATACTAGAAAATTCCAGAAACTGAATAGCACGAAATCATGAAGGAACAAAATTTAAACAGATCTACAACTAGTAAGGAGATTGAATCAGTAACCAGAAACTTCCCAAAAAAGAAAAATCTAGGACTAGATAGCATCATGGCTGACTTCCACCAAACATTTAAAGAGGAACTAACACTGATATGCTTCAAACTCTTCCACAGAATTGAGAAGTAAACACTCCCACACTTGTTCTATGAGATCAGCATTACTCTGATATTAACATCAGACAAAGAAACAAGAAAATTACAGACCAATGTACCTTATGAATATTAATGCAGAAATCTTCAACAAATACTAGAAAACCTAATTCAACAGCATATTTAAAAGAGTGTACACCACAACGAAGTGGGATTTATTTCTCGGATGTGACTGTGTTTCAACATATGCAAATCAATCAGTGTGATACATAGTGTTAACAGAATGAAGAAAAAAATTACATAACCATCTCAATAGAGATAAAAGGATTTGAAAAATACAACACTCATGGTAAAACTCAATAAACTAGAAATAAAAAGAAACTACCTCAACATAATAAAGACTATATATTAACCCAGAGCTAATATTATATGAAAAGGTGAAAAATCATAAACTTTTTCTTTAAGGTCAAGACTAAAAAAGAATGCCTGATTTAATTACTTCCATTTAACAAAGTACTGGAAATCCTAGCAAGAGCAATTAACAAAAGATATCTAAATTGGAAAAGTAGTAAAATTGTCTCTGCAGATTGCTAACATTAAATATAGAAAATTCTAAAGCCACCCCCCACACATATACACACACAGACTGATTAAAAGTAAAATGAATTAAACAAATTGCAAGATAGAAAATCAACATACAAAAATTAGTTGTGTTTCTAGACAGTAAAAATGAACAATGTGAAAAGAAAATTAAGAAAACAATTCCATTTACAATGAAATAAAAAAGAATAAAATATTAAATAAAGTTAATAAAGGAGACATAAGACTTGTACATTAAAAATGGCAAAATATTATTGAAAGAAATTATAGAAGATGCAAATAATGGAAAGATGTTCTGTGTTCATGGATTGAAAAACTTAATATAGTTAAAATGTCAGTACTGCTCAAAACTATCTGTAGATTCAATGCAATTTCTATCAGAATTCCGAAAATATTTTTTGCAGAATTAGAAAGTCCATCCTAAAATTCATATGAAATCTTGAAGGACCCTGAACAATCAAAATAGTCTTGAGAAAGAGTAAGGGTGCAGGTGTCACATTTCCTGATTTCAAAACTTACTATAAGAAACAGTAATTGAAGCAGTATGGTACTGACATAAAGGCAGATATGTACCCCAATGAAATAGAATAAAAATCCCAGACATAAACTTTCATGTATATGGTTTAGTGATTTTTGAACTATGTATACTTATATGGTGCTACAGTGCTATATACAAGGGTGCTAGGATTAGTCAATGCAGGAGAGGACAGTATTTTCAATAAATGGCTTTGGCAAAACTAGATATTCACACAGAATATAATGAAATTGAACCCTTACCTTACACCATATACCAAAAATAACTAAAAATGGACCAATTACTGAAACATAAGATCTAAAATTTTAAAACTATCAAAAAAGAATATGAAATAAAAGCTTTATAGTTTTGAATTTAGCAATGAATTTTTGAGATAGATATCAAAATCACAGGCAATACAATAAAAAAGTGAATAGATTAGACTATAACAAAATAAAAAACTTTTTTGGCATGAAAGGATACTACCAACAGAGTAAAAAGACAATCTATGAAATGGGAGAAGGTATTTGCAAAAAATATACCTGAAAAGAGGTTAATATTCAGGATATATAAAGCACTCTACAATACAAATTCTACAATATAACCTGATTAAAAAATGGGCAAAGGACTGGACTAGACATTTGTATATCTTCTCAAAAGATAATAAACACATGGCAAGAGGCTCACCATCATTAATTATTAGGTAAATGAAAACCAAAATCACAATTAGATATCACTGCACACCCATTAGCATGACCATTATAAAATAACAACAGCTATAAACTCCAGAAAATAACTATTGGTGAGAATGTGGACAAATTGGAAACCTGTGCACTGTTGCTGGGAATGCAAAATGGTGCAGCCACTGTGGAAAACAGTATGGTGTTTCCTAAAAAAAAAAAAAAAAAAAAAAAAATTAGAATAACCATATGATCCACCATTTCCATTCAGGGTGTACATTCAAAATAACTGAAAGCAGGAACTCAAACATATTTGTGCACACATGGTCAAAGAAGCATTTTTCATAATAGCTGTTAGAGGTGGAAGCAACCTAAGTGTCTACTGATGAATGAATAAATGAATGAATAGATAAACAACATGTGATACATGCATGCAATGTAATATTATTCAGTCTTAAAAGGGAAGGAAATTTTGATACATAGTACAACATGGGTGGATCCTGAAGACATTTTACTAAGTGAGATAAACCAGTCACCAAAGAACAAATTCTGTATGATTCCGCTTATTATATGTTACCTAGAGTGGTGAAATGAATAGATAGAAATAGTGGAGTGGTGATCACCAGAGGCTGGAGAAGGGGAGGAATGGGGTGTTATTGTTAAATGGGAATGGAGTTTAAGTTTGGGAAAATGAAAGTTATGAAAATAGGTGATGCTGATGGTTGCAAAATAGTCCTAATCTACTTAATGCCACTGAAATGGTTAAAATGGTAAATTTTATGTCATATATTTTACCACAAGAAAAAAAATTTTAAAAATCAACAGAATAATACAAAAAATCCGAGTAGATCTTTATACAGAGGGAAAAAATGTATGTAGAAAAGAAAGAAGGCTACTAATATTTTGAAACAAATGTGCAAGATTTAACTATAACACACACAAGTCAGTAGCACTATGACACACCAAGAGTGACCAAGCTGAGAATCAAATTAAGAACTCAATTCCATTTACAATAGCTGTCAATAAGCTAAAATACATGCACACATACATACATACACATATATATGAAAGCTCTCTACATGGAAAACTGCAAAACACCGATGAAAGAAATTGTAATTGTAAACATCAGTGCTCATGGATTGGAATAATCAACATTCTTAAAATGACCATATTACCCAAAGTAATCTCAGATTCAACACAGCCTCTAGCAAACTATCAATGTCATTTTTCACAGAATTAGAAAAAAAATCCTAAAATTAGCATAAAACCAACAAAAAGACAGAATAGCTAAAACAACCCTAAGCAAAAAGAACAAAGCTGGAGATATTACATTACCTGACTTCAAATAATACAGCAAAGCTATGGTAACCAAAACAGCATAATACTTATACAGGGGCAAATACTCAGATCAATGGAACAGAATAGAGAATCCAAAAACAAACCCAAATGCCTACAAGCAACTTATCTTCAACAAAGCAGACAAAAACATACATGGGGAAAGGGCACCTATTCAACAAATGGTACTGGGAAAATTGGATAGCTACAGCAGAAAAATGAAAGTTGATCCCTATTTGTCACCATATAAAAAAATAAACTCAAGATGGATTAAAGACTTAAATGTAAGACCTGAAACCATAAAAATTATAGAAGAAAACCTAAGAAAAACCCTTTGGACATTGGCCCACACAAATAATTTATGACTAAAACCCCAAAAGCAAATGCAACAAAAACAAAAATAAACAAGTGGGACTTAATTAAATTAACAAGTTACTGCATAGCAAAATAAATAATCAACAGAGTAAATAGGCAACCTACAGAGTGAGAGAAGATATTCTCAAGTTATATATCTGACAAAGGACTAATATATAGAATCCGCAAAGAACTCATGCGAATCAAGAAAACAGCAAGTAACCCCATTAACAAGTGCGCAAACAACTTGAGCAGACACCTCTCAAGAGAAGATATACAAATGCTCAACAAACATATGAAAAAATGCTCAATATAGCTAATCATCAAGGGAATGCAAGTTAAAACAACAATGAGATACCATGTTACACAAGTCAGAATGGACATCATTAAAAAAAAAAGATGTTGGTGAGAATGTGGCGAAAAAGGAACACTTACACGCTGTTGGTGGGATTGTAAATTAGTACCATCTCTAGGGAAATTGGTATGGAGATTTTTCAAATAACTAAAAGTAGATTTACAATTTAATCCAGCAATTCCACTACTTGGTATCTACCTAAAGAACAGAAGTCATTATACAAAAAAAAGACACTTGCTCTCATATAATTATCACAGTGCAATTCACAATTGCAAAGATATGGGAAAAACCTAAATGCCCATCTACTGAATAACAAAGAAAATATAGACAATGAAAATGTGGTATATATATGTACCTTCACTATTCAGCCATTAAAAAAATGAAATAAAGTATTTTGCAGCAACTTAGATGGAATTGGAAACCATTATTCTAAGTAACACAGGAATGTAAAACTAAATGCCACATGTTCTCATTTACAAGTGGGAGTGAAACTAAGGATCAGCAAAGACATACAGACTGGTATAATGGACATTGGTGACTCATAAGGGGGAAGGTGGAAAGAGGGGGAGGTATGAAGAATCACCTCGAGATGATTCCCAGAAGGCAATGGAGTTAGTCAGAGTGGCGAGTCATGCATAAATGAGTGGGCACAGGGACGAACATGCATGCAAGTGTGTTGGCAAGTGGGTGTGTGAGTTTCTGAGTGGGGACATGGGAACAAGTGGTCTAAGCTTTCCTGCTGAAGCAGCTTTCCAGCATGGTTTCTTGGATCCCAGCACAAGACCCTACCCAGAAGAAGGCAGTAATAAATACCTGCCACCAGTACCACTTGCCACCACAACCTTTGGCACCAGATTGGACTTTGGTAGTAGTGACTGTGGAGATAATCCACTGGCAGAAGTAGTTGCTGAGTCCCAGGAGAGGACAAGATGCAAAGACGTCCCTATTGCCTTTGTAGAGACAGGCTCCGGCCTGCCCACATGAATAGTGGAGCTGCTTCCTGAGACTGAGGGTGAACACAACACCTCTCTGAAGTTGATCACTGCCATCCTAAAGAGAATACCCCAAGTACAGTAGTTCCAGAGGGACAGGCCCTGATAAGGAGACCCAGGCACTTTATCCTTCTAATGGAAATATTTGGGGTCTATGGCTGCAACTAGAGAGGAAGAACCCAACTCACAGCAGAAGAGTGGAGGTGAGTTTTAAAGTGCCCCAGCTCCTTTTCCCCCGAGATTCACAAGATGTGTGACCCAGGCGGGAACATCCTCATCAGCACACCTGGGGAGGGCTGAACAAAGGTGGATCAGATGGGACTGTTTGTAGCCTCCCCTGACTGCAAGCATGGTGAGCAGGGGGACAGGTTTAGAGGTCACAGTCCCCTCCCCTCTGCCATGAGCCAAGAGAGTGGTGCTTGGGTCACACCTACAAGGAACCTGAAGTTTCAGAAACTGCCACAAGAGGGTGCCTAAGGATTACACTTTTTTTTTTGTTTTTTCCTGTCTTTCTCTCTCTAGTTTGCAAGGGGTCTGTGTATTTGGTTTTGTTTTACTCCTTCTCTTTCTTTTTTCTAACAAGGATATATAAAAGTGCAAAAATTTCCTCATATTGTTGGTTTTAGTTTTTTTTCCTCCTTTTTACTGGTTTGTTTCTCTGTTTGTTTTTCCTTCTCTTCTTCATTCTCTTCAATGCCTTTTCTTCTCCCTTCTTTCTTTCTTAGCTTATTTGCTTTCCTTTATGTTATTCTGTACCCAGGGGAGATACATATGTTCCTACTGTATGGACATACTGTGAAACGGTGGGGAGTGAGTGGGTCCCTGTGGGCCCACACTTCAGAGAGTGAACATTGTGATCTGCAGGCAGTTTTTGAGTCTTAACATCCCTCAAACCACCTTATAGAAATGTCAAAGCTGCAAAAGAACAGCACATCTCCCTACCCCCAACCCACCTTCAAAGTCAAACAAACCTGGAAGCCTTAGCAAAAGAAGAATAGGGGTTTGAACTAAAGAAGTGAAAACTGCCCCCTCTCTCACGGAACAACAGAAGTAAAGAGAAAAGAAAAATTCATCACAAATGAAGAGAAATCAATAAAAAAAACACAGGTACTCCACAAATTCCAAAAAAGATAATGCATGAGAATACAGACTTCAGAACTCAAACAGTGAAGATTGCCCAGATCAACTGGTCTTAGACCACAAATGCAGAGAGCAAGAAATTGTTGGAAAAGATGAATAAGAACTATGAAAGGCAAGATGAAAGCATGAAAGAATTAACTACAGAGACATAAGCTATAAAGAATAGAGTCAGTGAAGTAAATAATAAACTGATTAGCATAGAAAGCAGAATTAACCAGTCAGAAGAGAGACTCTCAGAGTTTGAAGACCAAAATATGGAACTAACCCAATCAGTTAAAAACATAGAAGGGAAACTTAAAAAGATGGAAGAAAAACTTTAAGAGATGTGCTATTATATTAAGAGACTGAACTTATGTCTAACTGGTATCACTGAAGCAGAAAAGCAGAATGAGAGCACCCTGGAGCAAACATTCCATGAGGTCAACTAAGAAAAGTATCCACATCTCATCAGATTTATGATAATCCAAAAACAAGAGATTCAGAGAATGCCTGCAAGGCATCAAATGAGAAGACCAACTCCTAGACACATAATAATTTGCTTACACAAAGTAGGTATAAAAGAAAGAAACCTAAAGGCAAAGAGAAAGGTCAGACTACTTACCAGGGGATACCAATTAGAATAGCAGCAGACTTATCTCCAGAAACACTGCAGACTAGAAGAGACCAGAGTCCAATCATCAAAGTTCCCAAAGACAAACAATTCCAACCAAGAATTTCCTACCAAGCTAAGCTAATCTTCATCAGTAATGGAGAATTAAAATCCTCCTCAGAGATTCAGTCC
The DNA here is from genome assembly GCA_963574415.1 of Tarsius wallacei. Classification (NCBI taxonomy): domain Eukaryota; kingdom Metazoa; phylum Chordata; class Mammalia; order Primates; family Tarsiidae; genus Tarsius; species Tarsius wallacei. The sequence goes on from CAUYQG010249895.1 coordinate 18,004, forward strand.
CTAAGAGTTTATGCTGTCTTTAGACCAACTTTACAAGAGACACTTAAGAAGGTATTAAGCACCAAAAAAGGGGAGAAAAAAGAATGACCATGCTCATCCCAAGAATGCAGGAAGACAAATAATCAACACAGCATGCACTGTGACTGCAAAACTGAAAGCACACACATGTATCATACCAAAAATCAAAAGTAAACCAACAGACAAACAAACAGTGGCAGCAACAACAGTAACAACAAAGAACTTAATGAGAAAATCATGACAGGGATAAACTGTCACATCTTAATAATCAGTCTGAATGTGAATTGATTAAATGCACCACTGAAAACATAGAAAGGTCCACTGGATTAAAAAAAAACAAAACACACAACCCAACAATATGCTGCCTCCAGGAAACACATCTCACTACAAAGGACACTCACAGACTCAGAGTTAGAGGTTGGAAAATAAATTTTCAAGTGAATGGAACACAAAAGAAGGCAGGAGTCACAATCTTTTACTAGACAAAACAACCTTTAAACTATCAAAAATTAAAAGAGATACAGAAGCACACTACATAATGATAAAAAATTCAATCCATCAGCAAGAAATATCCATTCTAAACATATATGCACCCAAAACAGGAGCACCAGCCTTGATAAAACAGTTACTAAGTAAACCAAAAAAATATGGACTCTAACACTATAATAGCTGGGAACTGAAATACCCCACTAACAACCCTAGATAGATCATTGAGGCAAAAAACCAACAAGGAGATCTGGAACCTCAACTTGACAACTGACCAAATGGACTTAATAGATACCTACTAAACTCTCCACCCAACAATCATGAAATGCAAATTCTACTCATCACTGCATGGAATGTACTCCCATATCAACCACATCCTCAGCCATAAATCAAGCATAATCAAATTTCATAAGATCAAAATACTGGCATACATCTTCTCAGACCATAGTGGAATAAAAATAAATATCAACACCAATAAAATTCCCCCCAAACCCACAAAAACATGGATATTAAACAGAATGAGGCTGAGCTACTCCTGCGTCAACACAGAAATCAATACAAATTAAAATATTCCTGGAAACAAATGAAAATGAAATACTATCTTATTAAATCTCTGGTATGATTTACATGAAAGTAGTACTAAGGAGGGAACTCATATTTCTGTGTACAGACATCAAGAAGATAGAAAGATCACAAGTTAATAGCCCAATAAATTCCTAAAGGAACTAGAAAGACAAGACCACGAAAACGCTAACTTGAGAAGAATCCAGTTCACCAAAGTAAAAGTCCAAATAAGAAACATAGAAGGCAAAAATATCATAGAAAAATAAACAAAACAAAATGCTGGCTCTTTGAAAGGATAAACAAGATTGATGGAACCCCAGCCAGATTGGCCAAGAAAAAAAGCCCAAATAAACACAAACAGAAATACAAAAGATCAAGTCACAACTGACCCTGAAGATACACTAAAGATTATCAGAAATTACCATGCGCACCGGTATGGAAACAAACTTAATAACCTAAATGACATAGAGAACTTTTCTGACACCACATAGTCTCCCAAGGTTGAAACAAGAAGAAATTGAGACCCTAAGTACACCAATAATAACCCAAGAAATTAACCATGTCATAAGAAGACTACCTAAAACAAACAAACAAACAAACAAAAACAACAACAACAAAATGCCCTGGACCAGACAAAATTCCAGTGGATTCTACAAAACATACAAGGAGGAGGTGATACCTATTCTATTTAAAGTATTCCAGGAAATCAAGAAAAATGAACTCTCCTCAAATCATTTTATAAAGCTAATATCACATTGATACCCAAACCGGGTAAAGTTCCAACAAAGAAAGAGAACTACAGGTCAATATCCCTGATGAACACAGATGCAAAAATTCTCAAAAAGATTATAGAAAATTGGATCCAACAACACATCTCAAAAGTCATCCGCCATGACCAAGTAGGCATCATCCCCAGGATGCAGGGGTGGTTCAGTATCCACAAGACCATAAATGTAATTCAATACATCCACAGATGTATAAACAAGAACCACATGATTATATCATTAGATGGAGAAAAAGCTTTCGGTAAAATCCAACATCCTTTCTTGCTAAAAACCCTTGAACATTAGGCATAGAGGGAACACACCTCAAAACAGTAAGACATCTACAATAAACCCACAGCCAACAGATTGCTAAACAGACAGACATTGAAAACATTTCTCCTGAAAACTAGAATAAGACAAGACTGCCCACTCTCACCCCTCCTGTTCGACATAGTATTGGAAGTCTTAGCTAGAGCAATCAGACAAGAGAAGGAAATCAGGGGTGTCCATAAAGGAAAAGAGGAATTTAAGCCATCTCTCTTTGCAGACGATATGATCCTATTCCTTGAAAACACAGCAGTGTCTGTCAAAAACCTCCTTGCGCTGATAACAGACTTTGACAAAGTCTCAGGGTACAAAATCAATGTGCAAAAGATAGGCACAATCTTATACACCAACAACAAACAGGTAGAGAATTAAATAAATAGCATAATTCCATTCACAACAGCCCCACCTTGGCATCCTCCTATCCAGAGAAGTGAAACACCTTTACAATGAAAACTACAAAACACTGCTCAAAGAAATAAAAGAAGACACACAAAAAAATCCATGCTCATGAGTAGGAAGAATCAACATTGTTAAGATGTCCCTCCTATCAAAGGCAATCTACAGATTCAATGCGATAACCATTAAATTACCATCATCATTCTTCTCAGACTTGGAAACAGCAATACGGTTATTCATATGGAAACATAAAAGACTGTGAATAGCCAATGTAATCCTTAGTCAATAAAACAGAACAGGGGGTGTCACATTTCCAGACTTTAAACTTTATTATAAGGCTACAATTAAAAAAGCCTGGTACTGGTAAAAGAACAGGCATATAGGCCAATGGAACAGGATCGAGACTCTGGAAGCAAAGCCTCAATTTCTCAACCAATTCATGTTTGACAAAGTCTCCACCAACAATCACTGAGGAGAGGAGAACCTATTCAGTAAATGGTGCTGAGAAAACTGACTGACTACATGCAGAAGATTGAAACAGGACTCCTACCTATCAACATACACAAAAATCAACTCTAAATGGATCAGAGACATAAATGTAAAACCTAAAACTATGAGAATCTTAGAAAATTATGGAGACACCTTTACAGAAATTGGAATAGGTAACCAATTCCTGATCAAAAACACAAATGCCAATGCCATTAGAAATAAGATAGACAAGTAGGACCTCATCAAACTGAAAAAGCTTCTGCAAAGCAAAAGAAACCATCCAGAGAGTGGGGAGACAGCCCACAGAATGGGAAAAAACATTTGTCCACTGTATATTTGACAAAGGCCTAACATCCAGGATCTACCAGGAACTCAAATATGCAGAAAGAAAAAAAAAAGCCCCATTATAAAATGGTCAAGAGACTTGAATAGACACTTCTCCAAAGAAGACATGAGCAGCCAACAGACACATGAGAAACTGCTCAACCTCACTAATCATCATAGAAATGCAAATCAAAACCACATTGAGATACCACTGAACTCCAGTCAGGATGGCCATCATAAATAACTCAAAAAACAACAGATGCTGGAGAGGAAGCAGGGAAAAGGGAACACTTCTGCACTGTTGGTGGAGGTGTAAAGTAGTGCAACCTCTATGGAAAACAACGTGGCAATTTCTAAAAGATCTAAAAATCGACCTTCCATATGATCCAGCAATTCCCCTTCTGGGAATATACTCAGAGGAACTCAAATCATTCTATAAAAAAGATACTTGGACACGCATGTTTATTTCAGCATTATTCATAATAGCAAAAACATGGAACCAACCGTACTACCCATCGAAAGTAGATTTGATAAAAAAAAAAGAGGTACATGTACATGATGGAATATTTTGCAGTCATAGAGAAGGGCAAAACTATATATTTCACAGAAATTTGGACGGATTTAGAGTCTATAATACTCAGTGACCTATCACAGAAACAAAGAACTGAGTACCACATGTCCTCACTCATAAGCAGACCTTGAGCAATTATCATAATACTATAAGAAAAGGATTAGCAGTAGTGGGAAACTGCCAGGGGATGGAGGGGGCACATAACATTAATAAGGGTATCTGATCTCAATCTAGGCAAAGTGGGGACTAAATGTTCCAAACTTAACTTGTATGATGAACACTTTTCTACCTAATCCTGAATTGTACCACACATTTTTAGAATAAATAAAAATGAAAAATTACCTATTAGATAAAATATGCACAGGTGGGAGTGGTGGTTACACTTAAAGGCCAGACTTATTTGCTACTATACAATATATCTAGGTAACCCAAATCCATTTGAACTCCCTAAAGCTATTGAAATAAAAAAATTAATAAAAATTCATTATCTTAAAACAAAACTCACTTGACCATTACCAATTATGATTAAAATTAACATGGATATAAAAAACAGTGCCTAAATAAATAAATAAAATTTAAAAAATGATTTAGTTAGACAGTAGAAAAAGTTTTAAAAAGAGAATTTGTAACACTATAGGTATAAATAAGGATTGAAGAATATAATAAGTTAGAGTTATTTCAACATACTGACATGAAAGTAGAACATCAACATGCAATAATCAATAGCATTTTTATACACCAATACTATAGTATCTGAAAAAGAAATTGAGCAAACAACCTGACTTATAATAGCTACAAAAAATAAAATAGCTAGGAATAAATTTAAACAAGGATGTGAAAAATGTCTACAATGAAAACTGTAAAACATTGATGAAACAAGTGGAAGAGGACACAAATAGATGGAAAAATATTCTGTTTCTATGTATTGGAAGAATTAATATTGTTAAAAGACCATACTACCAAAAGCAATCTACAGATTTAATACAATCCTTATCAACATACCAATGATATTTTTCACAGAAATCGAAAAGAATTCCTAAAATTTGTATGGAACCAAAAAAGACCCCAAATAGCAAAGGCAATCTTGACCAAAAAGAACAAGGCTGGAAATATCACACTACCTGACTTCAAAATATACTACAAAGCTACAGCAACCAAAACAACATGATACTGGCATAAAAATAGACACATAGACCAATGAAACAGAATAAGGAACCCAGAAAGAATTCCACACATTCACAGCCAACTGATTTTTGACAAAGGCACCAAGATTATACTTTGGAGAAAGAATTCTTTCTTTAATAAATGATGCTGGAAAAACTGGATATCCACATACATAAAAATGAAACTCTAAACGGATTAAAGACAAATAAAATGCAAGATCCAAAACTATGAAACTATTAGAAGAAAACATAGGGAAAATGTGTCATGACATTGATCTGTGCAAGGAGTATTTGAATAGGAAACAAAAGCAAAATAGACAAAAGGGATTATATCAAACTAAAAATCTTTTGCCCAGCAAAGGAAACAGCAGAGTAAAGCAACAACCCACAGGATGGAAGAAAATATTTACAAGCTGTGCATTTGACAAGGGGTTAATATTTAGAAGATATAAGGAACTCAAACTCAAATAAAAAATGAGCAAAAGAGCTATTTGCCTGTGTAGGGTCCTTCTGTGAGATGTGCAACCCTTTAAGTCAATGAGACTGGGCTTTCCAGCCTCTATCCCACAGAGATTCTGAGGGGCCCAAGTACCAGCTCTTGCCCCTCCTGCTTGCAATCAGTAAACTGTGTCTTCTGTCCAAGGACTTGCTGGGAGATGCATGCCTATCTGAGTTAATGAGAAGTGCTCTCCAGCCTCTGTTTCACAATAGAAGCCTAATCTCAGCTCCAGCCTATCCTGCTGCAGTTAGGGAACCATCCTGGGAGACTCACACCCCTTCGAGTCAATAAGCCTGGGTTCTCCACTCTCTACCTCATAGTAGATCCTGAAGGGCCCCAGCCTCAGCTCCAGCCCCTCCTGTTACAGTTGAGGAACTACCCTGCTTGTGTAGAGACCTGTTTGGTGATGCATGTTGTCTGAGATGGTTAGAGGGGCCCACCAACCTCCTTCCTACCTTATATCACCAATGATTAAATGGTGCAGGTAACCAGCAAAAAGTGCTGCTCTTCATTTTCAGTAAAATCTGCATAATCTAATACAGTAGCCCCTAGCCACATATGGCTATTTAAATTAATATTAAAAGAAATATAAAATTAAATTCCTCAGCCATACTAGCAACATTTCAGGTGCTCAAGAACCATATGTGGCTAGTTTCTATCATATTGGCTAGCACAGATATAGGACATTTTTATTTCAGAAAATTCTATTATTCAGTGCTGGATAGTAGAGAAACAAAAGGAGGCGAGAAAAACTACCTGTTTTGAGTTGTAACATTAAGAATAATGGTGACCATTTTAATAACAGATAATACTTTATGTTTAATAATCACATAGTACATACAAATTAACTTTGTTGTTTTAATGAATATAATTTAACTTGGTGGAGAGGGATTTAAGATGGCCACTTAAGAGCAGCCAATGACACCTCTCTCAAGGAGCAAACCAAGGAAGAGAGCCCCAGCAATTGGATCATGTTGAGATGGAGGATGCACCCCACAACCTGTAAAGAATGATTGGGACACACAGAGAGCAGGAAGGAGAGACAACAGGCTGCCTGTTTTGGATCCAGGAAGATCCCTCCCAGCTAGCTTGCCTCAAAAAAAGAGCAGCCTCAGGATGTGGGAAATGGTGAGTGCCAGAAATTAGGACTTGCTCCTGTCAAGGACTGAGAAGACCTCCCCACTGAGCCTCATAGGATTCCAGTCCCGCAGGAGAAATGGCCAAGTTATGGTACAAATGTGTGCTGCCAAAGCCCACATAGAGCTGGAAAACCATTTGAACTCTGAATGTTATGCCTAAACCATGCTAAGAACTCTTTCTTTGCAGGCAGCACTCAGCAGCTAGCTCCCAGGCCAAAAAAGAACCCCCTGGCCCATCCACTTTTATTCGCCCCAAGGGCAGGTCTGCCACTGCAGGAAGCATCAGTTTGGGGCAAGCTGCAGTGAAATACCCTATTGCTGAAAGAACTTTTGAGTTCTGAATGTGGTCAGCTTCTAGCAAGGGGAGGGAAATAAGGAGGGGTTCTATCATTCTAGTAACTCTTCTCTCCGCATGTGAGTTCTTCTGTGCAAGAGATGGCTCTGCCATTCCTTCAGTATTGCTACAGTGGCAGGGGGGCCCTTCCCCTCTCCTGATTATTACTGAGGGCTCACAGCCAGGGATCTGGAACACAGATCAGCCAGATCCAGCCCATGGGAAAAACACTGTGGAAAGAATCTTTGAGTTCCATGTGTAGACAGCCTGAGACAAGGGAAGGGGAGTAGGAGGTGGTGGTGGGATGCTGTCATTCTGTCTTCTCCAGAGGGTACTCCAGAGATGTGTACTCCAGAGGGTACTCCAGTGACCAGCTCCCCTTAGAGTTCAACCACTCTTCTTTCCCCTGTGCATGGTAGTCCATGAGGGCCTGACCACTGTGAGTCCTGCTGCTCTTCTGAGTCTAACTGCTCT
>CAUYQG010249906.1:0-10717 GCA_963574415.1 Tarsius wallacei
GTCGCCCAGACTGGAGTGCAGTGGCCGCTCCCGGCCACCGCAGCCTCAACCTGCTAGGCTCGGGATCCTTCCGCCTCAGCCTTCCAAGCTGGAACTACAGGTGCGTGCTACCACGCCCAGCTAATTTTTTTTTTTTTTTTAATTGTAGAGATGAGGTCTCGCCAAGTTGCCCAGGCAGGTCTCTAACCCGCCGGCTTAGGCAATCCACTCACCTCAGCCTCCCCAAGCGAGGGATTACAGGCTGAGCCACTGAGCCTGGCAAAATACTTTTCTAAAGTTACAAAGATAATTTTGTTTATTTAATATTTAATTAAGTGAAGAATTACATGAAAAATTATCAGAGACGTAAGCTGTTCCCAAATGCAGCTGCAGGATAGGGCTACTGCATGTGGCCTTGCTGGCTGAGCACATCATGGCTCCAGGCAGCACCCTTTACACAGACTATGATGGATGGCACCCCAGACTTGTGTAGTGCGAACCACCCAACCAGCTGGGCCAACAGTGCTGGCACTGGCCTTGGGAAATGCAGCTCACCGGGAGTAGGCAGCCTGGAGTACTACAGGGTAATCTATTACCTGTCAGAATTCTGTGTGTTATGATCATAATTTGGATATTTTAAAGAAAGAATGAAGAGTTTTAGTTAATTCAGTGAGTTGGATAAATGGAGGTTCATAATGATAGCTACTACTAAACCACCTGGGAAATATATAGTAAGTTCTATATTCTCAGGTCTGGTTTTGGACTCTGTATTTTGTTTTATTGATGTAGGTGTCTTTTCCTAAACCAGTACAATCTGTTTTGGTTACAGAAATTTTATGTGTTAAGGCAATTCCTGTCATTCTTTCTCATGATTTTCTTGGCTAGTCTCAAAATGTATTCATCATTATGTGTTTTTAAATTATTTTATCCAATTTAAAAAAGAAAATGAAAACTTGTTTGGGTTTCAGTTAACATTAATTCATTTGGGGAAAGTTAATTTTTTTAAGTAAATTTTTTCCTTTGAGATAATTATAGATCCATAGGCAGTTTTAAGAAACTATACAGAAATGGCTGGGCATAGTGGCTCACGCCTGTAATTCCAGCACTTTGGGAGGCCAAGGCAAGAGGATTGCCTGAGCCCAGGGTTTTGAGACCAGCCTGAGCAACTTGGTGAGACCTCAATAAATTTACAAAAATAGAATTAGCCAGATTTGGTGGCACATGCCTGTAGTTCTAGCTACTTGGAAGGCTGAGATGGAAGGATCGCCTGAGCCGAGCAGGTCGAAGCTGTGGTAGCTGTGAGTGTGCCACTGCACTCCAGCCTAGGCCACAGAGTAAGAGTCTGACTACCCTCCGCCCCCCCAAAAAAACTATACAGAAAAATCCTGTGTACTGTTTACCTGATTTCCTCCAGTAGTAGTATCTTGTAAAACTATAGAGCAGTACCACAATCCAGAGTTTGGCGGTGATACAGTCAAGATGAAGAAAATTACATCATCCACAAAGATCCCCTATGTTGCTTTGTTTAAAAAGTTGATATAATCCATGGCCAGGCTCAGTGGCTCAGCCTGTAATCCCATTTAGGAAGCCGAGGTGAGTGGTGGATTGTTTGAGCCTACGGGTTCGAGACCAACCCGGGCAACTTGGCAAGATCTCGTTTCTACAATAAATCAAAAATTAGCCGGGCGTGGTAGCGTGTGCCTGTAGTTCCAGCTACTTGGAAGACTGAGGCAGAAGGATCACCGGAGCCTAGCAAGTCCACGCTTGGATGGCCATGAGTGTGCCACTGCACTCTAGCCTAGGTGATGGAATGAGACTCCAACTCAAATATATATGTATATATATTTCACATGCCATGAAACTTGACCTTAAAGTACACATTTCAGGAAACGAAGACATGAAGAAATTAAGTGACTTTCTCTAGAAGACTACAGAAGAATAAAAAGGCAGTTCGCAGCAGTTCTGTTCTCATTCTTCACTATTTACCACCTCCCCTTTAAAATCGTATATAATCTATTTAGTCTATAGAAAGGTTCAAATTTCATTTTGCTTTCTTAATTTCAAGGTTGGCGAAGATCTTCGGCAAGATATGTTAGCTTTACAGATGATAAAGATTATGGATAAGATTTGGCTTAAAGAAGGGCTAGATCTGAGGATGGTAATTTTCAAATGTCTCTCAACTGGCAGAGATCGAGGTAAGTCTATTAGAGATGTCTTGATCTGTCTTCTTTTTTTTTTCTGTGAACTTAGCTTAGAATGTACCTACCCTAAGGGTCCAGAGTCAGATACACTGTGATCTCTGTTGTTTCTTGTTTTAATCCAGTGTTATTTCATGGATTCAATGAAATCTCTAGAGAACACCTTAGTGAGTAGCCTAAATAAATGCTTTGCGGTAATCAGAGGTGTCCATTAATTAACCCAGCAAGGAATTTATGGTCTTTAGCTTTTGAACTTAAAAATAAGGCTGTCTTAGTTAAACCAACTTTGATTTTATTTCCATAAAATAAAATAGTGGTTACAAAGTTGTTGTTTTTTACTAAGAACAGATTTCTGTATTATTATTTATTGAATAAGCTTTTGAAATAATATAAAACATCCCAGTATCTGATACATATTACGTGCATAATAAATGGCAACCATCATCATTATTCATATTCAACAAATGTTTGTTGTTTATCTTCCATCTGTACAATGTTAAGAATATGTATTCTTATATTTTAGAATGAAGCGATAAAAGGTATATACAAGCAATTAAAGTATGATTTAATAAGATAAAAGTTCTCTGAGAATTACAAAGGCAGTGCTGTGGGGTTTTTAAGAGGGAAAGATCATCTGTGGTTGGTAGAAATGAGAAATGTTTCACTGAGTCTATTCAGAGACACTAGAAAGTCACCTGAAAAATTATCTTATTTAATAATTTTTTCAATATTTGCCATCCAATTTATGCCTATAATGAAAGGAATTCACTGCACTTCAAGGCAATCCATTCTATCCTGAGCAGCTCTGATAGCTGTATAGTTCTTTCTATACAGAAAGCGAATAATGGGAACTATGTCTTGGTGTCTTTTGTCCATTGGTTCCAGTTCTATCCATAGAATAGTCTATCATATAATTATTAATAAGTCGAATCCCTCTTCATAAGGACCAGTATTGTCTTTAAATTCACTTCATCACTGCTTGTTCCCCTTGTCAAGGGTTCAAGTAATCTATTGTTCCTATGAATGGCACCTGGATTTTGTGGAATACAAAATGGTGGGCAACATGTTACACATGTGAAGCTTATTCAGAAATAAACCAGTAAGTTATCATTATACTAGCTCCTGCTAAGGCGTGTCTTGGCCATCCTATACTTGTACATTTTCTTTCTTTTTTTTTTTAAGAGACTGGGTCTCGCTGTGTTGCCCAGGATAGTCTTCCTAGGCTCAAGCAATCCTCCTGTCTCAACTTCCCAAGTAGCTAGGACTAAAGACATGCCATGATGCCCAGCTATGTGCTTGTATCTTAGACCCACGTATAGGATATTACCTATTAACTTTGCTATATTTGACCTACTTTTTAGCTTTTTTTATATTTTTTTAATCTGGTTTTTATCTATCAATGAGCCTCTTAGCTTATATCATGAACAGATTTTAAAAATGTATATTTTGTAGCTTCTGCTAAGTCATTGGGAAAAATATTTACCAAGAGAGAGCCAAGGACCAACCCTCGTTGAATGTCACTAGAGACCTCTCTTCAGGTGATTGCTAAATCAAGTACAGTATTTTACTTACTCATCTTTGTTGTATTATGAACCACCCCACATGTCTCCATTTTATTGATTAGTACAGCACGAGAGCTTATAACTTTCCCTGCTCAAACTTTATTTTTCTTGTCAAAAAGGAAATCAGGTCAATTTAAGTATTCATGTTGGTTGCTTTTTTATATATAAATCTTGCAAGTTAAAAGTTGTCTTATCAAGGAAGAATGCTCAATAAGAACCTATCATCACAATTAAATTAGCTTTTTTGTTGCCACAATTTGTTCATTATCATTGTACTTCCTCTTTTTCCTTTTGGAATTCCACGTATGTAACTCTACAGGCCTGATCAGATTCTCCTTGTTTTTTAATGTTTCTAGCTAGTGGTTGAGTGCTTACTATGTGCCTAGCGCTGTGCTAAGCTTTTTCACTTGTGTCAGTCTCACTATATCCTTTATTTTCACAGCCACATTTTTCACAAACACTTCAACCTATAATAATCTCTCCCTTCTTCAAACTCAGCAGTCTTTAATACTCCCCAGACATTTCATATTACCTTACATTTTCTTTCACATGTTTTGTATCTTCCCCACTGAAATGATTATTAGGTTCCCTCAGGGCTGGAACTGTTTCATATCTAGATAGTAATGCTTTGTATAGCCTGTGAACCTTGGTCCACTGTTTTGTACCTAATAATTAGAAGCAGTCATAAAACCAAGATGGAGGGCTAAGTGCGGTGGCTCAGCTGTAATCCCAGCACTTTGGGAGGTGAAGGCAAGAGGATTGCCTGAGCTCAGGAGTTCGAGACCAGCCTAGATAACTTGGCAAGACCCTGTCTCTACAATAAATCAAAAACTTGGTGTAGTGGTGTGTGCCTATAGTTCCAGCTGAGGAAAGCAGAGGCAGAAGGATTACCTGAAACCAGCAGGTCAAGGCTGCAGTAGCCATGATCATGCATTTCAGCCTGGGTGGCAGAGTGAGACTCTGACAAAAATAATAATAATATCAAGATGGAGGTACCCACTGAAAAAGGATGTCACTGTGAACTATAAACTAGGTGGTACAGCCAGAAATAAAAGGGCCAAATGAGTGTATTCTGCTGTGTGTAACCAGCCTACTGGAATTATAATCTGGCACTGCATCCTTCCCATCAGGGTGCCCTGGAGGCCTTGGTCCACTCTGTTTCCTCCAGTCCTTTATCTGAAGCAGACTCTGTTTCCATAACTTTTATTTTGACACTGATGCATCTCCTTCATTTTAACAAATATTAAATTAATTTTTAGATTATATAAACAATATTTTCACATAGTAAAATGTCCAGATAATATATAATAGAACAAATTAAAAAGTCAATCCTCGTTTTCTCTCACACCTCCATCTTTGGTCCCAGGTACCTACCCCCAAAATATCACCACTTCCATAGCCTTCTGGGAATATTTTGTGTGCGTTCCAATATGCACAACAGTCTTTCTTTTTAAACACAAAGGTGTACAGTTCATCATCTGGATTTTGTCTTATAACGTTATTGTTAAGATCTTTCCATCTAAGCACATATAGACCTATCTCATTGTCGTCTTTTTTGTAAATATCACATAATTTTTTTGTTTGATACTCATTTTAAAGGAGTCATAGAGAAAACAAAAACGATTTGCCCAGCTGGGCATTTATATTCCAATTAGGAAGACAGACACGTACTTGATATATAAGCATATCACAAGGTCAATCTTCATCTGTTCTTGCCTTTGAAAGAGCTTAATGTACTCTAAAACACTCTTATATTGTCCAAATACCTGATGAGAGAATTTTTGTGTGTGCTGAATTGGGATAGTGTATATCTTACATGTAACTTTACCAGCTAGATCAATATCAGCTAGTAAAAAAGAGTTTTGATTGCTCACATTTTCTAGCATGTCCTTCCAGCCTTGATTTTTTTTTTTTTAAATAACCATTGCTAGCTGATGTCTTATGTCAGTGACTGAAAACTCTAAATTTTTAAAAGACTTACTTTTGGGAGATATTTTTACATAGCTTAATATTTTGCCTTCAAAGGCATGGTGGAGCTAGTTCCTGCTTCAGATACCCTCAGGAAAATCCAAGTGGAATATGGTGTGACAGGATCCTTTAAAGATAAACCACTTGCAGAGTGGCTGAGGAAATACAATCCCTCTGAAGAAGAATATGAAAAGGTAATTGGCATGTCTCCTTATTCTAAAATACTTTGTCAAAAATGCATTGCAAAAGGTTTCAAGTACTTTCATTTTCCAACTCTGGTGACTAAGTAGCAATTTGGTCTAAGTCAGGAAAATAACACCTTTCTCTAAGTATAGAAAGAATGTAAAACAATGCATTTAACAGCAGGAATATGAGTGAAACCAATGCTCAATTACCCAAAAACATTCCAAACACATACTTTTAGAGGCCAGCAAAACAGAGATATTTTTATAACCCAGGATGTTGTGTTTCCCAAAGATCTTGGAAAAAGTTCAGGAAACAAGTAAGAGTAGTTGCATCATGTGCCAGATGAGGAGCGTATATTCTGGGCCAGGCTCTCTGGTCTTGAATTCAGGTCCTAGCTCACTTACAAGTAACAGGGCCTTGGACAAATTATTTAGCCTCTTTATGCCTCCGTGGCCTCTACTATAAAATATTATAGTACATAGTATGGTATTGTAGTATATACAATGACTGTAAAAATAAATATCATGATTTTTGTGAGGATTAGATGACTTAATATATATAAAGCACTCCATAGAGAAAATTGTATAATTGGTAGCTCTTTTTTCTTATTATTGGATATATTCATTTTTTGTTTTAGTATTATTTTGAATTACATCTGAGGGAAAGGGCAGTCTCTTAAGACATAAGGCCTCTAGTGAGCCTGACGACCTAAGGAAGACTCAGGAACACTTTGAATGATGATGTAAGAAGACTTCATTTTATTGGCATTTAGCTGCCTACTTTGTGTTTCATTAATACATCGCCTAGCCAGGCTCGGTGGCTCAGCCTGTAATCCCAGCGCTTTGGGAGGCCGAGGTGAGTGGATTGCCTGAGCCCGCGGGTTCGAGACCCGCTTGGGCAACTTGGCGAGACCTCATCTCTACAATAAGTCAAAAATTAGCCGGGCGTGGTAGCACACGCCTGTAGTTTCAGCTACTTGGAAGGCTGAGGTGGAAGGATCGTTGGAGCCCAGCAGGTCGAGGCTGCAGTGGCCGAGAGTGGCCACTGCACTCCAGTCTGGGTGATAGAGTGAGACTCTTAACTCAAAAAAAAAAAAATACATTGACTTTATAGACATGTGCCATCTGTTGGCCTGTAAAGGTATAATAGAGGAATTGTGTCCTTTGTGGATGTTTTAAACTCTAAACCACTCCCTTTTTCTCACTTCTTTGGGGTCTGGGGAAAGCAGTGCAGCAGAAGGCAGTGCTTGCTTTAGTAACATTGGCCCTTTTGTGACATTTTGGCACAACATACTAGTCAAGTAGCACAGATTAAGCTTCTTTTATGCATTTGGACTTTTAATGTGATAATAGTTAAGAGGGAATATAACACAATGAAGTCACATTGCCTAGGCTTGAATCCTGGTTGTGCCACTTAACAGTTATATGATCTTTGGTAAATAACCTCTGTTTCTCTCATCTGTAGAATGGTGATAATAATATTGCCTAAGTTATTGATTTATTGTGAGATCCTAAATGAATTAATGTATATATGCACATATTGTTTCTGTGTGTATATGTATATACATAGACACAGGGAGAGAGAGAAATAGACAAGTGTCTGGTTTTTGGTAAGTGCTGTATAAGCACTTGGTGTTATCATCATTGGTAATGATTTCTGGTGAATTATGTAATAAAATTAACCACATGGACAAGTAAAGCCATATGACTGTATCATCAGAAATATAATATTGTAAGAATAAACTCAGTACACATACTTGAGGTAAAAACACTCACTGTCTGCATCTTGCTGTATCCTTCTGTATGGTCTTATTTTAGTAATCTTAGTAATCCCCAGGACTGACAGGACTAAAGTCAAGGAAGTTCTCTAGCTCTGAGAAACTTTTAGAAGGCACATAGGGAATCACCAAGTAGGAAACAAAACACATTACTCGTATTACTGAATGTTTTAAGGTGGAAGCTGAGTTTCTTTACACATGTCCTCCCTACAAGCAGAGGATAAAAACCAAAAAGGTTCTTCTATCCAGATTAATTTTTGTCCTAAAGATGCCATTTGTGGTAAGCAGCAGTCTGTGAGGAGCAGATTTCACAAACATAATGCTTAAGTGTTTAAAGGCAGCACATACCCTATGTCAGGACTCACAGGGATCCCTGCCTTTTAAAAGTCAAAAGCTAGAGAATGGGCAATCCACTTTTAGAAAGGTGTTTTTATTTTTGAAACATGAAAAGACTGGCAAAATTGTATTACTGTATCCCAATTTGTATGCTATTGAGAGAGTGGATTACAAATAGTGTTTTTAAAGAGTGATGAATTACTTTAGTCCCTGCCTCCTTTAAAAATAATTCTTTTCCTGAAATAATTGTCTGTCTTTTTTCTAGGCTTCAGAGAATTTTATCTATTCTTGCGCTGGATGCTGTGTAGCCACCTATGTTTTAGGCATCTGTGATCGACACAATGACAATATAATGCTTCGAAGCACGGGACACATGTTTCACATAGACTTTGGGAAGTTTTTGGGACATGCACAGATGTTTGGTAGCTTCAAAAGGTACTGATATTGTCATTATTGCTTTTGCCAAAGAAAATAAGTGCTCCTTGCATCACAAATTAATGTTCCAAACCTGACCTTTTCTTGCTGGGTTTTGCCTTGTGACTCCCTGTAAGCATAAGTGGGAATGAAAAAGACCCAGTGAGATAACGTCACCACAGAGCAGACAGGAAAGAATGTGAGTGTGTGTGTATGTATATGTGTATGTGTGAACTTGTTGAAATGAATTAAGGTATATTTATCTAGTTAGCAGTAATTAGTAGAAGTGGTTCCATTTGTATAATGGCAATGAGTACAAGATTTTTCTTTCTTTTTTTCTTTCCTTTTTTTGGCAGGGGGCTTTTATAAGTCCAGAGTACTTATAGTGAGGGTGACGGGGCTTTGAAGCCATTTTCCTCCCTTTTTTTTTTTTGAGTTGGAGTCTCACTCTGTCACTCAGGCTGGAGTGCAGTGGCACGCTCGTGGTCAACACAGTCTTGACCTGCTGGGCTCAGGCAATCCTTCTGCCTCACCCTGCCAAGTAACTAGAACCACAGGCATGTGCCTCCATGCCCAGCTAACCACGTCTGGCCAGATTTTTCTTTCTATATGGTTGTAATCACTGTTCAATCTCTCTTTGGGTGTGTGGATTTATAAATATCACCATAGAGAAAATTTCATATATAAATTCTATCTAAATAGTGGAATTAAGCCAGGCCCAGTGGCTCATGCCTGTAATCCTGGCACTTTGGGAGGCAGAAGCAAGAGAATTACCTGAGCCCACAGGTTCGAGACCAGCTTGGGCAACATGGGGAGATTTCATCTCTACAATAAATCCAAAAAATCAAGGTCGGGTGTGGTGACTCAAACCTGTAATCCCAGCATTTTGGAAGGCCAAGGCAAGAGGATTACCTGAGTTCATGTGTTCAAGACCAGCCTGGGCAACATAGTGAGACCTCATCTCTACAATATATCAAAAAATTAGCCGGGCATGGTGGTGTGCGCCTGTAGTTCCGGCTACTTGGAAGTCTGAGGCAGAAGGATCACCTGACCCAGCAGGTCAACGCTGGGGTGGCCTTGAGTGTGTCACTGTACTCTAGCCTGGGTGACAGAGTGAGATTCTGACTCAAAAAAAAAAAAAAAAGACAGGCAGGCGTGGTGGCACATACCTATGGTTCCAGCTACTTGGAAGGCTGAGATGGAAGGATCACCTGAGCCCAGCAGGTCGAGGCTGTTGTGGCCGTGAGCATACCACTGCACTCTAGCCTGGGTGACAGTGAGACTCAAGTCAAAAAAAATAAGGGGAATTATTATGTAATAGCTTTCTTGAAAATATGAATTTTAAAGAATTAGGAAATTCAAAACTTCCTATGATTGTTTTCTAATTGGAAATTGCTATAGCTCAGTAGCTTAGTTTTGTAACCCTGTAATAGCAACAGTATTATTTTAATATCTTCTGTAATTAACATTTTTTGTGTACTTTGATTTTAAACAGGGATCGGGCTCCTTTTGTGCTGACCTCTGATATGGCATATGTCATTAATGGGGGTGAAAAGCCCACCATTCGTTTCCAGTTGTTTGTGGACCTCTGCTGTCAGGCGTACAACTTGATAAGAAAGCAGACAAACCTCTTTCTTAACCTTCTTTCACTGGTAACTGTTCTTTATAAGCACTTAATTAATTTTATATCAATGCATCTAAATACCTAAAAGGGGTATTTTGTGATTTTGCAATAAAATTTTCTTTAGTCACAAATATCAGATACAATATTACTGATTTACTGATATATTTTAAAATTACTGCTGTGTGAAATAAGCCTGACACGAGAGTACCTACTGTCTGACTCTATTATATAAGATACAAAAAGTCACTCAGAGTGGCTACCCTGGGGTGGGGACTAGTAATGACTGAAGCTTGAGAGGGCATTCAGGATGCTGATGAATGTTCTATGTCTTAATCTGGGTGTGTTCAGATTGTGAACATTCATTAAGCTGCCACAATTAAGATTTCTGTACTTTTCTGGATGTGTATTAAGTTTAAGTTAAAAGTGCAAAACAAGCCAGGCTCGGTGGCTCAGCCTGTAATCCCGCGCCTTTGGGAGGCTGAGGTGAGTAGATTGCCTGAGCCCGCGGGTTCGAGACCCGCCTGGGTAAGCAAGACCTCATCTCTACAATAAATCAAAAAAAAAATCAGCCGGGCATGGTAGCGCGCGCCTGTAGTTCCAGCTACTTGGAAGGCTGAGGCGGAAGGATCGCCGGAGCCCAGCAGGTCGAGGCTGCGGTGGCCGGGAGCGGCCA
>CAUYQG010249914.1:0-40594 GCA_963574415.1 Tarsius wallacei
ACAAATTTTGGTTTGATTCTGTATGCCCTTCTGGGTCAGCTGAGGCAACTACTTCTAGACTTCATGCTTTCACTCTTGTGTAATGGATCCACAAGTCTATTCCAGTAACCTTTACTTTTGCCTCGTGAACCAATGAACACACCTTGTCTTGAGCTCTTACTCAACAAGGATCAAGCCAGTTGCAAATACCATCTAGTGACACCACCTCCCTAAACCTTCTATCGAGCCCCACGTTCGGGCGTCAAAACTGATGCGGATTTTTCAGGTCAGCCTGGGCTTTGAGAGTGTCAGCTCAATGGGTCGGCAAGCCAAGCCCCAGAGAGGGTCACCAAGAGGCTGATAAGCCTAGTCCCGGAAGTGTTGGCTTTAATGGACCGGCGAGCCAAGCCCTGAGAGTGTCTCAGCTTTGGAGTCTCGCCTTCTTCTGGCAGCTCTCCTGGTTCAGCCGGCTCCAAGGATCTCCTGCAGCTCTACAGGTCACAGCTCGTCAGGGTTGAGGTTCTTGTCTCATGCCCAGGAAGAATGAGGGACACGGACAGTTGGAAAGCGAGAAAGCAAGATTTAATGAGAGGTCAGAGAAGCTCCCACAGTGGGAGGAAACCCGAAGGGGTTGCTCCAGTTTTCCCTAATTTTTAACTCAATAAGTTAACTGTTATTTTTAACATCTGATTAAGTCAGTTTATTTAGGTTTTCTCACAGTGTAACAATTTCTTTGTGTAATGTTTTTTCTTAGATGTCAGACCTTATTTCTAGAATCATTTTCCTTCTTCCTGAGGTAATCCTTTAGAAATTGCTTTAGTATTGTTGGTGTAAGTTTGGTGCAAAAGTTGTTGTGGTTTTAGATTGTGAATTTTAAATCATTGTAACTAGGCTCAAACATATCTTTATTAATCAAAATAGAAACCATTAAAATCAACACATTTTTTTGCCAACAAGAAATGTTGGTTTATTCCTGTAGCATAAATATCTGTGCTTTGGGATTTGACAAACTCTTGGAAAGCACTTTCTGCATCCTGCTGGTGGTTGAAGTGTTTTCCTTGAAAAAGTTGTTGAGATGCTTGAAGAAGTGGTAGTTGGTTGGCGAGGGGTCAGGTGAATATGGCAGATGAGGCAAAACTTTGTAGCCCAATTCATTCAACTTTTGAAATGTTCATTGTGCAATGTGGGGTTGGGCCTTGGCGTGGAGAAGAATTGGACCCTTTCTATTGTCCATTGCTGGCTGCAGGCATTGCAGTTTTCAGTGAATCTCATCAAATTGCTGAGCATACTTCTCAGATGTCATGATTTCACTGGGAAAGCAGTAGTGGGTCAGACCAGCAGAAGACCACCAAATGTGACCGTGACCTTTTTTTTTTTGCTGCAAGTTTGACTTTGGGAGGTGCTTTGGATCTCCTTCTCAATCCAACCACTGAACTGGTCATCACCGGTTGCCATATAAAATCCACTTTTCATCATATGCCACAATATAATCTAGGAATGGTTGTGTAGAACAAGAGAAGACGATTCAAAATGACAACTTTTTTGATTTTCATTCAGCGGATGAGGCACCCATTTATCGAGCTTCTTCACCTTTCCCATTGGCTTCAAATGCCAAATGACCGTAAAATGGTCGATGTCGAGTTCTTTGGCAACTTCTCGTGTAGTTGTAAGAGAATCAGCTTCCATCATTGCTCTCAATTGGTCATTATCAACTTCCCATGGCTGGCTACAATGCTCCTCATCTTCAAGGCTTTCATCTCTTTTGCAAAACTTCTTGAACCACCACTACACTATACATTCATTAGCAGTTCCTGGGTCAAATGTGTTGCAGTTGTCTCCACTACTTTACGGCTCATTTTGAACTTGAATAAGAAAATCACTTGAACTTGCTTTTTGTCTAACATTATTTCCATAGTCTAAAATAAATATAAAATAAACAGCAAGTAATGTCATTTGCAAAAAAAAGTGAAAAACGTGCATTAAAATGATGTATAACATAACACATTTATTAAGAATGTATTCCAATATCAAATGGCAAATTTCAGCAATGTCAAAACTGCAACTACATTTGCAGCAACCTAATATAAAATCCTTTTTTTTTTTTTTAACTTGAAGTCGCAGTCTGTCTCTCAGGCTGGAGTGCAGTGGCACAATCATGGCTACCACAGCTTTGACCTGCTGGGCTCAGGCAATCCTTCTGCCTCTGCCTCCCAAGTGGCTGGAACTATAGGCATGCATCCAGCTAATTTTTTGATTTATTGTAAAGGTGAGGTCCCACCAAGCTGCCCCGGCTGATCTTGAACCCCTGGGCTCAAATAATCCTCTTGCCTCCATCTCCCAAAGTGCTAGGATGACAGGTGTGAGACACCATGCCCAATAAAACCCATTTGTCTTATAAAATCCTCTAAGTTGCACCACGAGTTTGTTAAATCTGGATTAAAAAATTACCTCTTCAAAAAAAAAAAACCCCATTTATCTTAAATACTGGTATGTATTTTTTGCTGGATATAAATATCTAAGTTGGCAGTTGTTTTCTTCCAGCCTTTCGAAAATATGTCCGGCTGTTTTCCAGCTTCCATTGTTTCAGATTCCACTGAGAAGCTTGTCTGTCATTCCTTTGTTAGTAATGTGTTTGCTCTTAAGATTATCTTTTTCTTTGGTTTTCTGTAATTTCACAATAGTATACCTAAGTAGACATTTATCTTTAATACATTTAAATATTAATGGATTTATCTTATTTGCTAATCATTGTCATCTTTGATTCTAAAGACTTGTGTTTTTCTTCAATTTTGAAAGATTTTCAGCTAATATTTTTTCGAATTTTGAATCTTCTCCATTTTCCCTTCTCTTCAGGATCTCTGATTAGATGCACACTGTATTGGACGCTTGCTGTTCAAAGTGTGGTCTGTGGACTAGCAGTATTAGTTTGATCTGGAAGTTTGTTAAAAATGTAGAATCTCATCTGGGCTTGGTGGCTCATATCTATAATCCCAGCACTTTGGGATGCCGAAGTGGAGGATTGCTTGAGCCCAGAAGTTCAAGATCAGCCTGGGCAACAAAGCCGGACCTCATCTCTACAAAACAAACAAACAAACAAACAACAACAAAGAAACTAGGCATGGTGGTGTGCGCCTGTAGTCCCAGCTACTCAGGAAGTTGAGGTGGGAGGATCACCTGAGCACAGGAAGTTGAGACCTCAACTCAAATAAAAACAAATGCAGAATCTCAGATCCCATTCAAGACTGCTAAATCAGAATCAGCACTTTGACAAGATCTCCAGACGATTCATATACACATTAAAGTTTGAAAAGTTGAGTTACACCTTCTTATACCTCACATCTTCAATCTCTCAGTCTTTCCTATCTTACTTCTTTTTATCTTTCTGTGATTCACTGTGAATAAATTATTCAGACCTTTAAGTACATAACTGTTTTCATTAGCGTATGTGTGGTCTGATGCGCTTATGTTTAATCTGTGGAATCAAGAGTCTCTAATTTAGATGATTATATTTTTAATTTTTAAAATTATTTGAAAAAATGTTTAAGCCTGCCTGAATTTTTCTGACTTTATCATAATTTCAAGTTTGTTCATTGCATTAAATATACTTAACATAATTTATATTTTATATTTGATAATTTTAATACCTGTATTAATTATGAATATAATTTTAATAGTTTGTTTTTCTATTGACTCTCAGTTATATTAGCTCATTTTCTTGGTTTCATTTTTAATCTTTATTTTTGTGATTTTTAAGTTATGAGTACATGCCCTTGAGAACTTTTATCTGTGCAAATTCTTTTAGGACTGGATTATGTTGCGTCTCTTCAGGGAGAATTTATATCTGATTCTTCTATGTGACTAGTGGCACTACCAATCTGGAACTACTTTAAATTAAATTTTATTTATTTATTTATTTAATTTTTTAATTTTTAGTTTATATATATTTTATTTTAAAGATGTGGGGTACAATTCAGGATTAGGTATACAAGTGATAATTGTACAGGTAAAGTTTGGGCTTCCCTTTGGTCCCCACTTTTCCTGGTTTGAGATCAGGTACCCTGATTGATGTCGTGTCCCCACCCTCACACAGAAAGTATCCCTCTACCGCCAATTCCCTTCTTAGAGTATTTTGGTAAAAGTTTAGGGTCCACTTATGAGTGAGAACATATGGAACTCTGTTCTTTGTTTCTGTGATAGATCACTGAATATGATAGACTCTAAATCAGTGCAAGTTGCCGCAAAGTCCATATGTTTGTCCTTCTTTATGGCAGCATAATATTCCAGCGTGTATATACCACATTTTTAAAATCCAGTCCACTTTGGATGGACAGCACGGTTGGTTCCATGTTTTTGTTGTTGAAACTAGTGCTGCAATGAACATGCGTGTGCAGGTATCTTTTTTGTAGAATGATTTGAGATCCTCTGGGTATATTCCAAGTAGGGGGATTGCTAGGCCACATGGAAGGTAAATTTCTAGTTCTTTTTGCCACACTGTTTTCTATTAGGTTGAACTAGTTTGCATTCCCACCAGCAGTGCAGAAAAATTCCCTTTTCTCTGCATCCTCGCCAACATCTGTTGTTGTTTGTTTTATTAATGATTTACATTTATATAATTTATATAATTGATTTGCATTTCTCTGATGATTAGTGAGACTGAGCACTTTTTCATGGATTTGTTGGCTGCCTATATATCTTCTTTTGAGAAGTGTGTATTCATGTCTTTTACCCACTTTTTAATGGGGCTGTTTGTTTTTTTCCTTTCAGCACATTTGTGTTCCTTGTAGATCCTGGATGTTAGGGCTTTGGTCAGATACAGTTGGCAAATATCTTTTCCCATTCTGTGGGGTGTCACCCCACTTTTTTTGATGGTTTCTTTTGCTTTGCAGAAGCTTTTCAGTTTGATGAGGTCCCACTTGTCTATCTTAACTTTTATGGCATGGACATCTGGGGTTTTGATCAGGAATTGGTTGCCTACTCTGATTTCTGAAGGATGTTTTCTGCATTTTCTAAGATTCTTACAGTTTGAAGTTTTATGTTTAGGTCTTTGATCAATTCAGGATTGATTGTTTTGTGTATGTGATAGGTAGGAATCCTGTTTCAATCTTCTGCATGTGGTCAGTCAGTTTTCCCAGCACCATTTACTAAATAGGTTCTCCTCTCCCCAGTGGTTGTTGGTAGAGGCTTTGTCAAAGATGAGTTGGTTGAGAAATTGAAGTTTTGCTCCCAGAATCTCTATCCTGTTCCATTGGTCCATATGCCTGTTCTTGTACCTGGCTGTTTTGATTACTGTAGCCTTATAGTAAAGTTTGAAGTCTGGAAGTGTGATACCTCCCACTTTGTTTCTTTTGCTAAGGATTGTAAATTAAATTTTCAACTTGGAGGGCATTTTAGTCACATGCATACTCTAAATTCAGCCTCAGATCCAATAGGTGATCAGTTTAGAGATATAAATTCTCAGAATATATGCTTTTTCCCTCTTGATCCCTAACATTAAATGAAGTTTCTGTATGATCTTTGTCGGACTATTGCTTTTTTTTCTTTCATCTGAGCTTTTATCTTTTGGGGGTCCAGTCTTTTATCAGGAACCCTTAGTCTGACATCTCACTTTTCTTAGGATATAAGTTTTGTTGCTCATGGCTCACTGAAACCCAAGTTCTAAGCTACCCGAGATCGATGTGTCACTGGGGGTAGCTGTTGGCTTCGATGTTTACTTATCTTGATGAATTTTTTTTTTTAAATAACTTTTGACCGTGAAGGATTTCCGTTACTCTTTTGCCAGCTTTGCTGCTAGATGTTTAAAGAGATGCTTTGTATATTTTTCAACATTATTAAGTATCCTTTATTAGGAGAGGTTTTCATAATACTTACTCAGCTATATTGCCAGAAAGAGACGTTTTGTACAGTTTCTTTGAATTTTTAATAAATAAGGGAAGTTGAGTTGACTTTAGACTTAAACCCCTTTGGAATTTTCCTCTTTTAAGACTTAAATTTGTAATGGAATTTAATTTGAGGGTTTTAATTTCTCTCTAGGAACTTTGGCATCTAATATATTGTCATTAGAGTATTCTTATGATGTTATTTTTGGATTTTTTTTTCAGAACTTTTGATATTTTGGACAATATGAATGGGCTCATTTGAAGTGGAAAATAAAATAGGCAGTGGATTTTCAACCTTGGATGAAAAGTGACATTGGGGCTGGGTGCGGTGGCTCAGCCTGTAATCCCAGCACTTTGGGAGGCTGAGGAGAGAGGATTGCCTGAGCCTGCATACTCTAAATTCAGCCTCAGATCCAATAGGTGATCAGTTTAGAGATATAAATTCGAGACCAGCCTAGGTAACTTGACAAGACCTCATCTCTACAATAAATCACAGACACTAGCTGGGTGTGGTTGGCATGCGTTTGTAGTTCCAGCTACTTTGAGGTCTGAGGCAGAAGGATCGTCAGCCCAGCAGGTTGAGGCTGCGGTGGCCGTAAGCATGCCATTGCACTGCAGCCTGGGTGACAAGAGTGAGACTCCGACTCAAAAAAAAAAAGAGTCACATGGGGTAAATTCAACTTAGGACCCATTTTAGAGACTTTTGGGAGCAAAATAGCCTCAACATAACCCTTACTAATAACAGGGGTGATAATATGTTCTCCTTGCTTCACTCCTTTGTCTTTCTCAATGCATTCAGAACTCTGGCAGAAGAGAGAGCGTGATTTACTCGGTCTTCCCAAACCCCAATAATGAACGACTGAGGCTGCGAAGGAAAAAACAAGAGTGTAATCATTCATTGCTTAGTGCTTTTTTCCTCTATCTGATTTGCCAAGTAGGCAGGAAGATTTAACAGAGTCACTAGAACTGTTGAAACAGCAAGCTGCTGTCATTTTTCTCATCAAGCAGAACAAGGAAGTCTTTATCCTTGACCAGTAGTACAGGAGCGGGGAAGCCTGTTGGAGTTCGACTGCCCTGGCGAGGAATCTTGTCTTTGGCACCTCATTCCTCAATGATCCTGGTTGAGTTACTTGGACATAAGAAGCATACTGTGGGGGTAGTTATGATTCCTATTCGTAGATGAGGAAACTTGACCTTGGGAAGCTGGGTGAGACAATGTCTGCAATGTGTATATCAAACACTCGGTAAATGGGTGCTGCAACAAAGACTTCTAACAATAGCACATAATCTCTCATCAGGGAAGTCCTTCTGAACGTAAAAATACAAATAAGAATTTCTGATACTCGTTTTCAGTCTTCCACTTTTCTTCCAGTACACAATTTAAATCCTATTACTGTACGATGTTTCAAATTATGACCTTGATTGAGGGAAGTGTATTTTGTCAGAAAGACTTTATGTTAGATGAACATCAGAATCTCAACTACATCAAAGCTGAAAAATGAGGCAAGGCTGGCTCGGTGGCTCAGCCTGTAATCCCAGCACTTTGGGAGGCCAAGGCGAGTGGATTGCCTGAGTTCGCAGGTTCGAGACCCGCCTGGGCAACTTGGTGAGACATTGTCTTTACAATAAAATAAAAAATTAACCGGGCATGGTAACACGTGCCTGTAGTTACAGCTATTTGGAAGGCTGAGGTGGAAGGATCGCTGGAGCCTAGCAGGTCGACACTGGGGTGACCATGAGTGTGCCACTTCACTGCACTCCAGACGTAGCAATGGAGTGAGACTCCAACTCAAAAAAAAAAAAAAAAAAAGGAAAAAGAAAAAAGAGGCAGCCTTAAAAAGTGAATGTTTTTCAGATTAATTTTTTTTGGCACTTAGAAAAGCCATGAGGTAAGTGTAATGCATCTGTACTTACTGCTTTCAACAAATTTTGATTTTTTTTTTAATGGAAAAAAAAAAGAAGTCCCTAATCAATGGTCTTACCGATGTCTGGAAAAGGTATTTATATAAGGTTTGTGTCGCATATTCCGAATCATCTGAATCCATGATCTATGCATATAGGTTTAGAAACAACTCAACACTATTTTTTTTTTTTTTTGAGTTGGAGTCTCACTCTGTCACCCAGACTGGAGTGCAGTGGCCGCTCCCGGTCACCGCAGCCTCGACCTGCTGGGCTCCGGCGATCCTTCCGCCTCAGCCTTCCAAGTAGCTGGAACTACAGGCGCACGCTACCACGCCCGGCTGATTTTTTGATTTGTTGTAGAGATGAGGTCTCGCTTGCCCAGGCGGGTCTCGAACCCGCGGGCTCAGGCAATCCACTCACCTCAGCCTCCCAAAGTGCTGGGATTACAGGCTGAGCCACCGAGCCCGGCTCAACACTCTTTACTCTCCCCTCTTCTCTCAACCTGGACTAATGTCAGAGCCTTAACTCTTACTCTGTTTGCTCTCAATGCTTGTTTTACTATTATTTTTCCATACCATCTTGAAATTTAAGGTTTGCTCTTCTTCAATATGTCACTGGCTGCAACTATTTGTAATCTGGAGGCGAGATCTTTGCTCTATCCATTTCTATACTCGGAGAATGTGCTAACATGAGCGGTGGTAGGAAGGGCTTTGCATAAGGGAGGGAGAGTGTCAGGGCCTGAAATGAATTCCCCATAGCCCAATTTTATGAGACTCCTTGAATACCTCCAAGCATCCTTCATTTTTTTTAAAGACATGGTCTCGCTATGTCAACCAGGTTGAAGCCTCAATTATAGTTCATTGTAGCCTCTAACTCTTGGGCTCAGCCTGTCCTCCTGTCTCCGCCTCCCAAGTAGCTAGGACTATAGGCGCCTGCCACCTATCTGGCTAATCAATCTGTGTATGTGTGTGTGTGTGTGTGTGTGTGTGTGTGTGTGTGTGTGTGTGTATATATATTTTTTTTCTTTTTAAATAGAGACAGGGTCTAACTATGTTGCCCAGGTTGGTCTTGAACTCCTGGTTTCAAGCAATCTTCTTGTCTTGGTCTTCCAAAACACTGAGAGTATAGGCATGAGCCACCGTGCCTGACCTAAGCATCCTTCTGAACTACTGAAGTGACTGGATTTTGCTATTCACCTATATCATATTGTAAGCTAGTAATTTCCATACTGGGGCTCCCAAGATGGTAAAAACAAAAAAACTGTTATTTATATTTAGCTTTAATTTCTTTCTTTAAAAATTCTAAGTTTAGCGCATTTTAATATGCAGTATACATGTATACATTTGATAAATGTAAACACACAGTAAGTACGTGCACAAAACTTTTTTTTTCCTGATGGGAGAGTAATTAAAATAATTTGAACATTGCTGGTATAAGTTATATGTGCAGATTAAAAAATGATCAGTTCTAATATCTTGTAATTAAACACACAGACTAATCTTAAGTTATTAGGTTTTCCAAGGTTTACATATCGCCTATATCTAGTAATAGGTGAACTTCAACTTAAATTTTAAAATTTCATTTTTGTAAAATCATGTCCAGAATATGTCTATTTTGCATAGTGGGGATATTGAACAAAACACGAGTAGAAATGAGATAGGACTAAATCTCTTCAGAAGCATTAGTCGGTGTTGAGTTTCGAAGGTAGAAATATAACATTTGACTTGTTCAAACTTGCTCCCTCCAATAAAGTATCCCAGTGTGGGATGAAATGTGTTTCTAAGAGATTTGCGTAGAACTTTTAAACATGTCATCATCAAATTCAAAAATAGACTTTCATTTTAAAGTCTATCTTGGTTTTCAAAACACACAAAAAGGAATGCCTCCAGGTAGCTTTGTGGGGAAGAGAGGCCGAAAGGGAGACTAGAGGTCACTCCCCATGGACAGAGGAGATGACATAGTAAGACTGGGAGGGGGAGGTCAGGAGCAAAAGGAAGAACAAGAACTGAGGTTCGAGCTTCCTTTTGACATCTCGAAGGGCTCTGCAGGTGTGTGAGAGAATTCAGGATGGCTGCTGTGTTCATTTCCTAGGGCTGTCTTGACAAAGTACCATAAATTGGGGGGCTTAAAATTTCATCCTCTCATCATTTTGGGCTGGAAATCTGAAGTCAAAGTGTAAGCAGGGCCATGCTCACTCTGAATACCGAGGGAGGGGTCCTTCCTTGGCTGTTGCAGCTTCCAGTAGCCCCAGGTGTTCCTTGGCTTGTGGTAGAACCAATCCAACCCTCTTTCTCCCTGTAGCCATCTTTCCTCTGTGTCTGGCCAAATTTCTTTGTTCTCGTAAGGAACCAGGCATATTACTTAGGGGCCCACCTTACTATAATATGGCCTCATTTTAACTAATTACATTTGTAGCAAAACTATTGCCAAATAAGGTCATATTTTGGTCAGATGTGGTATTTCCCGCCTATAATCCTAACAATTTGGGAGGCTGAGATGGGAGGAATACTTGAGCCCAGGAGTTCGAGATCAGCCTGGCAACATAGCAAGACCTTGTCTCTAAAAAAAATATTTTAAAAATTAACTGGGTGTAGTAGCACACATCTGTAGTCCCAGCTACTCAGGAAGCTGAGGCAGAGGATGGCCTGAGCCCAGGAAGTTGCGACTGTGGTGAGCCATGATCGTGCCACTGTACTCCAGTGTGGGTGACAGTAAGACTCTGACTCAATCAATCAACCAACCAATCAATCAGTCACAATCTGAGGTACGTAGAGTTAGAACTTCAGCAGATCTTTGGAGACCACAATTCAACCAATAACAGCTGCTGAGTGGTGTGAGGTTTCTTAGGAGCGAGATGGAAAAACCCATCAGTGAGCCTGGACTTCAGGGCTGTGAAGGGGAGCCGTGAGAATGGCATGGGGACACCATCCTTAGACATTGTAAGTCAAGACAAGAACTTGAAGACCTGGACAAATACTGTAGGTCCTTAGGGAAAGAAGAGTCACCAGCTTCCTACACTAGCCACCATGCTAATGTTATGTTGAGTGTTTCTGTTGATTAATCTCAAAGGGATTAAGGATTAATCTCAAAGAGTGGGTCAGTGGGGGGGGTGGTGGCTGCGGGCCACAGGTGACCCCTGGGCAGCCACACTGCTTCCGCATAGCTTTTTCCAGTCTGTATTGATTGATGCCATTTCAGTGATTACTTCTTGTAAATGCCGCCCCTGGGAACAGCCCTTTACAGAAATCATAACTCTAAGTATGAAGGGAGAGGAGTCAGCTAGACAGACACATTTTTGAAACTCTGGTGGTAAAAGGAAGGTTATGGTAGCTTGATAGGAGAGCAGGATTACAGGAAAGCGCTTTATTTTATTTTTAAATGTCAGTGTGATTTGAATTGTTCATTGTCAAACAGGTAGGCTCAAGGCTCTGTTGTGGACAGGGGAGTTTGGTGTCAGGTACAAGGGTGCTGGGTTGACACTAGAAGGGAGTTAAGTGTTTCTACTGGGAAGTTACTTAACTCCAGGTCTGAGTTTTCTAGAAATGTCCTCTAGGCTCCGAGTCGGGGTAGCTGGGATGAATGCCCTAACTCACAGATGCTTTCCTAGTTTGGAATCTGTCCTGGCCATCTGATGGCAAGGATAGAGTTGTTTTCTCCTCTTGGGGACCATGATGCCTGGGTACACACATGCACAGCACTGCCAGAGGAAAGTGGCTCGTGAGAGGGCAGGCCATTCTTGATACTTTTTAGTGGCCAATTGATGTAGTTTCTAATGGGAATAAAAACCCATTGAATTTTTAAAAAATATTATTTTTACTGTATAATTTTGTCTAAGGTCTTAATACTTCTGAGTGGGTATAGTTTAGTTATTTGCTTTAGAGACAAGGTCTCTCTCTATTGCCCAGGCCAGATTGCAGTGGTGTAATCATGGCTCACTGGAGTCCCAAACTCTTGGGCTCAAGTGATCCTCTCACCTCAGCCTCCCAAGTAGCTGGAAGTACAGGAACGCACTACCATGCCTGGCTTACAAGTGATCCTTTCACCTCAGCTTCCCAAGTAGTTGGGATTATAGGAACGCACTACCATGCCTGGCTTACAAGTGATCCTCTTGCCTCAGCCTCCCAAGTAGTTGGAATTACAGGAACGCACTGCCATGTCCCGTTTACAAGTGATCCTCTCGCCTCAGCCTCCCAAGTAATGAGATTATGGGAGTGTACCACCATGCCTGGCTTACAAGTGATCCTCTCGTCTCAGCCTCCAAGTAGCTGGGATTACAAGAACACACCACCGTGCCTGGCTTTAAAAAAAAAAATTATTATTATTTTTTTGTGGAGACAGGGTCTTACTATGTTTCCTGAACTGGTCTCAAACTTCTGACTTCAAGTAATCCTCTGACCTTGATTACAAGCATGAGCCATCATGCCCAGTCTGATATAATATTTTTGTATTGTACTGTATTGTATTGTATTGCAATGTATTGTATTGAATTGTATTGTATTGAAAATTACACCTATCAAAGAGAAAGCAGTGAGGCAAGCACATAAGTCACAACCAGAAGGGTTAAGACTTTCAATAAGGCACTTGTGTCTTAGAGGCCTCTTAAAACCATGCAATGACCTGGGTTAAACAGTCTCATTGTGAAAGCACAGTATTGAACTTCGACAGGTAGCAACTGTGTCCTGGGATCATGCCATCATCCATCTAGCCATTATAAGCAGTAGACTTGATAGTCAAAGAGAAATTTGGACATGGGAGATTTGCTGGACAGTGACTTGTGGTCCTAGGGAGAGCACTGTGGCTTTTCTATTCCCCCGTGACCTCCTGTCCTGACCCCGAGCCACGTGACTCTGAGAAAACCACTCAAGAGATGGGGTGCTTATGAGAAGCAAGATGGGCACCTCCTTATCTGGCTGGATTTCTCTTAGGCAGTGGTTGGTTCCTGTTTGAGTTGGGGGGGGATGAAGTGGGGCGACTGTGTGGGGACAGAAATGAGCCACCACGGGCTGTTTGGATTCCTCTCCTTATTGGGTCAAGGACTTGAATTTCCTGCAGGCCACGTTGGTGCTGACCTTAAGCTTGTGCCTCCTTATGAGAACCCACCCACGAGGGCCAGGTGCAGGCCAGAGGACCCCAGGAGTGAAAAGCCATGGAGAGCAAGAGGGCTGGGGCAGGAACTGAGATTGTGCAGGGGAACATCTCCCGGGAGGAGCCTGTGTCCCCCAAGTAAGGCAGCTATGGATGCTTACTTCCAGGAAAGCACAGCCAGCTGCCAGGAGAGCTGAGAACAAACCTGCCCCCTCCTCTTTGCCCATCGTGGAGGGGAAGAAGCAGGACTGTAGAGAGGAAAAGTGAGGATGACGCTCCTTCCCTTGAGATCCCCTGTAAGGCAACTCCCCAAGGCCTGAGTTGGGGGAGGGAAGGGCTTGACTTGGACATAAGCGTTAAAGGTTTACATTGGACTGGGCTAAACTTCTTAATATTTCAGAGATTTGAGAACACGGTGCCCAAGATGTCATCAAGGAACAGGAAAAGGGATTCAACAGAACATAGAAAAAGGCAGTGAATGGAAAAAAAAGGTTGACCTGTGTGCCCTACTGAATACAAACTTAACGGTTCTGTGATCACATCTGAGAGAGAGAGAGAGAGAGAGAGAGAGAAAGTGCTGCAAAGGACTGGAGACCTTGTCATTGGAGGAGTGGGAGTAACAGTGTCTGTGTAGACCAATAACTCTGGCTGGATGCATGAGGATGTCTTAGGACACCATGATGTGTGGGGTCAGCAGAGAGTAGAGCCTATCCCTGTCCCTGTCCCCTACTGTCCTCTCCCTTCCAGCTATCTTTATCATTACTTAAGCCTCCAGGAATTTAGGTGACATCTGAGAGAAAATGTGTGAGGGAACCCTGAATCGACTAAGATGCAGTGTCTACCCCCTTACATGATTGGGAGGGGATTTGAATTTGAAATTAAGTTATTATCGAGAAGTAAAACACATCTCTTTCCTGGCCCGGTTATCGGTTTGGGTCACATTTAAACGCTTCTGCTTTCTGGGCATGTCCTATTCTTCAATAAGTCATTGGCATACATTCTTTTTATTCAAATAGTCATTAAGATTTACTAGATCTGTGCAAATCCCTCTCGCCTCAAATCGTTGGTCCTGCTAATTCAGTAAGGAATTAAACAACCCAACACATTTTATTTCAATATTTCTTAATTATAAAAGTAATACATTGCAATTAGAAAAATTGTGGACAATTCAAAACATTTAGCATTTTTTATTTGACACATAATAATTGTACATGTTCATGGGTACATGGTGATATTTTGATACATAGAATGTATGGTGAACAGATCAAGGTAATTGGCATATCTGTTATCTCAAACATTCATCACTTCTTTGTGTTGGAGGCATTCAATATCCTCCTTCTAGCTATTTGACACACTAAAATAGTACTGTCAACTATAGTCCTCCTACAGCGGTATAGAACACTAGAATACCACCCAGAGAAAACGACAGTTAATAGTTTGGTGTATTTCTTGCCAGACTCCTTTCCTTGCATGGTTAACATAGTTGTGATTGTACTGTATACACAAATTTTTCCCCTGCTTTTTAAACTTTGTTATACCATAAACATTTTCCATGTTATGGCAAATTCTTTACAAACATTTCAATCGCTGCATAACATTCTATCATGTGAGTTTATGGTCATTCATATAACCATTTACCTATTATTGCTATCAGACAAAGTTGCTATCATTGCCAAGGGGACCTTTGTGCAGTGTAGACAAAATAGTCAAGGAACTTGAAGACACTATATACGTCTGTGTTTAGAGATGCATATTCTAAGGATAGACCACCAGCTTGCAGGGGGTGACTTCATGTTGAAGATTATGTCCCTGGCTCTTTTGGAGTGAATATCTCGCAGGACTGGTCATGTCCAGGAAGGGAACAGGGGACAAGCCACGTTGACGAGGGCCTATTCTATGCCTGACATGTGGTCAGGCACTTTTAGAAATATTCTTGTGCACACCTTGCAACCACCCTACAAAGCGGGTCACATCTCCATTTTGGAGGAGGACCCTGAGGCTTAGAACTATTACACAACTTGCCCAAGGTCACAGTCAGTGAGTGGCAGAGTCTGAAGTCATCCATGGATCTGGCTGATTCCAAAGTCTGCGTTCTTTGACGATCCTTATTTTGTAACTTATGGGACACCCTTAAAAGGCCAAGGAGTCCTGGGATCCTGGTCAGGTGCAGGGTTGTATCTAGAGACTGCTAGTTAATGACACTTTCTTACAGTTTTGCTTGGGACTTCACAAAACACAGAGTGTTTTGTGGTTCTTGGACTTAGAAGACTGGAGGTGAGAGTTCATTGGCCCTCTCCTTGATTGAGGGAAACACGAGACTTACTATCTACCCTTTAGCGGTGAAATGTCTTGGTGTGTTGGGCCGGCTCTAGAATTCTAGAAAAATCCCCCCACGTTTTCTCCCTCACTCTAAAGGATGGGCTTTCAGAGTTATTTTGAAAGATCACCACTAGGAGATGCACATGATTCAAGGAAGTCAGAAATAGCAGCGCTGGGTGAGCTTTGTTCTACGTTTATCTGAGCTCTGCAGGTTTCTTTTGTTCTAAATCCACTGAGAATTGAGAACAAAATGTCCATTTCTCAGATCCCACTAACTCCCCAAAGTGAAAAAGAAAAAGGTGATTTTCCCCTTGGTTGCGCCTGGTGAAATAGACGGAAGGAAATGACAAACACACTCCCTGGGACAAGGATAATGATACATGTCACGCTTGATTCCTTTCAGGGAGACGTCAACACCGTTCTGCTACTTAGCAGATGACGGCAGAGAAATGATTGTGTTTTCACTTTGTGCCAGGAACCATGCTGAAGGCCACACTCTTTTTATCACATTTAGCCATCATGTCCATTGTCTCCATTCATTGATGTAACAATTTTGTCGCCCCCATTTTGCAGATGAGGCATAGCGAAGTCAGAGAACTTACCCAAGGTTACCCACTGAGGAAGCCTTTTAAACTCAAGGTCTCAGACCCCAGAGCTGCCTTGTTAACCTGTTAACTCTTCTGCTTCCTGGTTATTCGCCCAGCTTGCCAGACAAGGATTCTTCTGATCGAGGTCAGATCAGTTAATGAACTTGTCCTGACTCTTAGCTGGTTGGGGTGAAGGCTCGACTAGATGTTCCTTCTGGTTTATCTTGCAGGCACAGCATGAGGCCTCAAGGAAGAAAGAGGAGGAGGTGGGGTTCAATAGTGGGGCTGGATCTCAATGCAGAGGAAACAGAGGAAGGTTGCAAGGTAGGGCAGGCGCTGATACCACGGAGTCCTTGGGGTTGTGGCCATCTTCAGACTAGGGTCTTGGGGCTGACGGGAGATTCTGGGTGCTGGGTAGAACAAGCTGGAGTGGGGTTGATGGGAGATTCTGGGTGCTGGGTAGAACAGGGTGGAGTGGATGCGGTGGCTTGGGGAAAAATACTACGCCGCTGTCTCTGAGTCATCCTGGCTTTGGAACTGCCTGGTCAGCTCTGTCAATGGCGGCTGGCAGTGGTCCCTTCCTGGAGGGCACAGGTGCTCTGAGTTCCCTTCTTCCACCTGTGCTTAGTGTTGGACTATGAAGCTGAACGGTCTTACAATCTAGTTCCTGTGCTTGTGTGGATTTGCTTGGGCTTTTTCCCCTTCTGTACAGTTTCTGCCCTTTAGCCACTTGTCTTCAAGAGAGGCTCACTGCTGTCACTCAGGCAACTTTTATACATAGTCACACCTCACTCTGCCCTTGTCACCATGGGCAGTTGCTTTTGCTTAGAGACTTCACTTCACGGTGATCCAGGACTTCAAAGCTTGGCAGGGCAGTGGTGGCCTCTCCCTGCTGTGGGTTTAAGACATTGTTCCCAGGAGTCCCTTTCTGCAATTTGCAGTGATGGACTGTAGGGAAGGATGGCACATTTACCTCTCCAGAAGAGGACGGGGAGGCCAAGCCAGCTAGTTGAAACCTTCGGACATTATGGATGAATGGATGCTCTCAGACGGAGTGGAGAAGGTTCTGGAGTGGAGGGGACCTTCCCAGATATCCAGAAGATGTCCGTAAATGATGAATGGGAAAATTGGGCTTTAAATCTTTCCCTCCTTCCCCACCTTCCTCCCTCTCTCTCTCCCTTCTTCCTTCAGTCTTTTTTCTTTCCTTTTTTCTGATAAGCTTATGAACACACAGGTATATACTTCAGACAACAGTTTTAGTGATTCCTTATTGTAACCTAGGCTAAAAAATATTGACCAGCGAGTTGATAGTAACACTAGAATTAGAAGGCTGTAAACTCAACTGTGTGTACAAACCCTGCTGGGCACCCGTTTCCTCTTCTAAAAAATTAGAGATTTCGACATGAAGAAGTTTTAAGACTCTCATTAATTCTGATATATTTTTGGGAAAAATGGGAATTTAAAACTGCCATTTTGAGCAAGACAATGATACAAATCTTTAAAGACAAAACGTGGAGTAGGGTGTTAGGGTGGGTTCTTGATCCCCAGGGTTGTCGAGGATGCAAAGAGTTAAGACTCTTGTCAAGGCCTGCTAAGTGGTGTGACCCACCATAGGGCTTCCACATAGAAAACTCCCCAGACTTGTGTGGTAATTGCACAAAGCTGACCATTTACAGGCTGCTGGGGCCTTACTGGTGTGTCTTAAACACTCTTAAGACAAATAAATTGTCCAGTGGTCTATATTTGGAGCTCATTTTTTTGTTCCCTGTGTACAGAGTTGAACTGAACTGGCTGCTTGCTCTTGGTGCAAATAGAATGATCCGATTGTCTCCTGATGCCAGGGGGGCAGACTACGGGCACACCCAGAGCCCTGTGGGAACCCACAGAAGGGAGGTGACTATTTGGACATGTAGTCTGTAGTGGAGACAAGTTAACGACCCTGCCCGGGGCATTCCAGAGTTTATTTAATGATAAAACTGGCCCCCAGTTCTCCACCGGGGGCTTGTAAGTTTTGCGCAGCACACGATGGGGCAGGAATGCAGTTAAACACACATCCTAGAGGCATTTGCGCTTGTGAGGAAATGGTAAATCCCCTCTGTGATTTGAAAATGCCATTTAAAACATGATGCCAAAAGATTTTTTTTTCCCTAACCCAGCCCCTATATATAAAGCAGAAAAACAAAATGATAGTTCA
Source organism: Tarsius wallacei (assembly GCA_963574415.1). Lineage (NCBI taxonomy): Eukaryota > Metazoa > Chordata > Mammalia > Primates > Tarsiidae > Tarsius > Tarsius wallacei. The sequence continues at coordinate 17,943 of CAUYQG010249914.1, forward strand.
ATCTATGGCTACACTTGTCAAAGCAACCAATTGAAGAGTGAAAAATTCGTCAGTGGTGTCCTTTGAACAAAGAAAGTGCAGTTACGTGATGGAATTATGTGCACGTATACTTCAAATCCAGCCAAACGGATTCACACTGATGTAGCCTAAATGTGCCACTGGCCTGAGACTCTGTCCGTAAATTATATGTGAATGTCCTTAATAACGCAACATACTTGTCCCAGATACCAGCTTCCTCATGTTGCGACTCTGGCAGGTATTGGATTTCCAGTTTTTTTGGAGTTGGTGACAAGCCCGAGTCAAGGTGTTGCCAAGGGAATGGGCCGTTGCTAGGAGGACGTCTCTGAGCCTGAGGATAGACTCCTGGGGCGTTAATAGCATGGATGACAGGGAAATGGAGAAAAATGGGAATGTCACCTTCTGATGACAGCATTACACTAACACCTTGCATCGAGGGGCCTTTCCTTCCAAGCCTGGGTGTCTTGCAGATGTTCTCTCATTAACTAATTAGTTAAGCTAATTAAGGGGGCTCTGGGAAGAAGGAAGGGGGGGCCACAGGCTCTTGGTATTCATTTTGTTTTCTGTTCCTGTGGTCAGATGAGGATGGGGATGACAGTAAGTGGTGAGGGAGAGCGCCTCTCAGGGCAGGGTAGAAAAGCAATGGGTTTTTTTCGTCCCTGTGGATTCTTCACTCTGTTAGATTTGTGCAAAAGCACGTGCAGGCTGCATGACTGTGATTCCAGGGGGGCTTTGCAGAGGGAACAGTCTTTCCAAGAGTGAAGACAGTAGGTCTGCCAGGGAAGTGCATGTGGGGATCTAACTATTTTATTTATTGATGGATTGATTGTTTGAGTTGGGATTTCATTCTGTTGCCCAGGCTAGAATGCAGTGGCAAAATCACGGCTCTCCATAGCCTCGGCCTCCTGGGCTCAGGCGATCCTTCCACCTCAGCCTCCTGTGTAGTTGGGACTACAGGCATGCGCCACCCTGCCCAGGTTATTTTTTGAATTTTTTTTTTTTTTGTGGAGATAAGTTCTCACTATGTTGCCCAGGCTGGTCTCAAACTCCTGTCCTCAAGAGATCCTCTCGCTTTGGCCTCTCAAAGTGCTGTGACTATAGACGTGAGCCACGACACATGGCCTCCAATTATTTTTAAATGTGGCGATTGCTCTGAAAACATAGATCGTACTTTAAAGCTACGGAAAGGATCATGTGAAAGCATTAATGACTTGGATGTCAGTTGGGCAGATGATAGAGGAGGGAAGGGCCCTTCAATAAAAAGGGGGCTGAGACAGGAGGAAGAAAGAGGTGAGACAAGAAAGAACCTCCCAAGAAAGAGGTGAGACAAGAAAATACCTCAATGTAAACTGTGGACTGAATTAATAATGATGCATCCATGCGGGTCCATTAGTTATACCAGGTGGACCACACTAATCAAGAAGTTAATTATAGGAGAGACTGGAAACCTGGGCTCAGGGGATATATGGGAACTCTCTGTACCTTTTGCTCTAGTTTTCTGTATACCTAAAACTCCCCCCTTGCCCCCCTCCAGCAATAAAGTCTATTAAAAAATGAGAAAAGAATGCAGGAGAGCTGAGGAAAGAGCCTTAGTACTAGAGCTCACAAAACCTCTGGGTAAGAAGGTAGAAAGAAAAAGACATTTCAGAATGTGTGGAGGGAGTCGGACCCACAAGTCAGGAGAGAAACTGTGGCATGCCAGAATTCCTCTGGCTCGAGGAAGGCGAGAGTGCAACCAAGTTGGCGCATTTAGAGATGAGAACTTGGATGTGTCGTGAAGAAGGACCAGAGCACCCTGTCATTAGCTGGGAGCTAGACTCAGGAAGAGGACTAAGGAGTAGGTGTGGGAAAGCGTGATTAATGACAGTAATGACACTAATAGCCACCACTGATTAGGCACTTACTCCATACAGGCATTGTGCTAAGTAAGCCCTTCCCAGATATTATTTTCTTTGCTCTTTATAACAACCACTGCAGCAGACATTATTTGTATCTCTGCTTCTGGGATGGAGAAGCCGAGAGGCAAGGAGGTTAAGTAACTTGTCCAGGATCACATAGCTCACAAGTATCAAGGCCAGCATTTGGAACTAAGATGAATAATGCCATCAGCAGGCAATTAACCATTATGATTTATTCCTTGAGAGTCGTTCCCTGAATAATCTCTTGCTTCGGAAATAGTACTTTATTTAATTGTTTGGTAGAGATGGGGTTTTACTATGCTGCCCAGGCTGATCTTGAACTCCTGGACTCAAGCAGTCCTCCCTCCTTGGTCTTCCAAAGCTTTGGGATTACAGGCATGAACCACTGCGCCTGGCTGGAAGTAGTACTTTAAAATTCTTAATTAAGGCCAAGAAGCCATGGTGGCTCATGCTTGTAATCCCAGCACTTTGGAAGGCCAAGGTTAGAGGATTGCTTGAGCTCAGGAGTTCAAGAACAGCTTAAGCAACATAGTGAGACCTTGTCTCTACAAAATAAACAAAAATTAGCCAGGCGTGGTGGCAGGCACCTGTAGTCCCAGTTACTCAGGGGGCTGAGGTGGAAGGACTGCCTGAACCCAGGAGGCTGAGGCTGGTGAACTGTGATCATCACTCCAGCCGGGTGACAGAGTGAGACCCTGACTCAAAAAGAAAATTATTTTAATTAAGATGGCTGAATATCATGAAATTGTATTTTTACTATTTTGCCTCTATAATTGATTTCTAGCAAAACATACCCCTTGTTCTTTAAAAAACTTGTCTGATGGCCTTTGTTTGCTGGACTACAGAGAAACTCAGTCTGTTCACCTGAAACTCCACCCAAGCCACATAGCCAAGCTATGCTGTCAGAGAAGGTCTTTGGTAAGAAAGAGGCAGGAACGATGACTTTCTTTCTTTTCTTCTTTTTGCTCTTATTACAAAATTAATCTCTGCTTATTGTAACTAATTTAGAAGTGACAAGCACAACAACTATGATTCCTAAGTTTAAAGGGAGGATGAGAGTCCTTCGGGGAGCTCTGTGCGGTTCAGTGTAGTGACACCGTGACCATGTGTCAGACATCACACCAGGCGCTGGGGAAGGAAGGATGAACAAACCCCGGTCCCTGTTCTCAAGGAGGTCGCAATCGTGGCATATGTGAAAACAAACAGCTCTACTTTATGATAAATAAATCTGAAACTGTTCAATACACATATCCCATCCGGACCGCACCACCTCTGACTCCAGAGAACTCCCACAGCTGGAGGTGACGGCTCTTCTAGAAGACTGAATGTCAGCTGCTAAGTCTTTAGTCTGAGCCAATATCCTGTTGGTGTTTACACACTGGGTGGAGATGGCCCAGATGAGAAAATCAAAGCTGCGTGCAAAACCAAACCCACACACACTTCCAGGATCACGCAAAGCTCACACCACATTCTTGGCTGCCTCCAGTCTTGGAGAGACATAGAGAAGGAAGATGCTCAATTATGGATGGATGCAACCTCACGAACACTCTGGCTCCCAAGACCCCGTTAGATGCTGGATATGATGGTGACAGGCTGGGTCCTTGGGGAGCCAACAGGACTGGCTGGGGGGATTCCCATGTGAGCTGGACTTGGCTTACCTCCCATGCTTTTTCCAGAGACCCACATGCGTTACCGTCGACCCACGGTGACTCACAGAGCGGTGTACGTTGCAGGGTTTGGAGGTAGAAATGTAACCTCTCCTTCAGCGTTCACAGGGAACGCTGGCTGGGCAGGTCAGCTGTGTGCGATCTATAACAACACACCTAGCTTCTGGTCACCTGGGTGTGCTGCAGGTGTATGCTGGACACGCATATTGTTCTGAGACTTGAGTGGTTACTAACTCCTCCCAACTCCTCACCTACAATTCGGAAGTGTGCCGCTCATCTTTAGTAACCCATGGGTTCATTCATTTAGCAAATATCACGAACGTACTCGGTGAGAGGCACAGTTGTAGGAACTGAAGATAAAGGAATTGAGCAAATGTTTAAGCCATCATGGGGATGACAGCTGTGTGTTCGTGTGTGCGAGACAGCACATACAAAAACAATCAATAAATGAAATGTGCAGTATGTCAGATAATCAGGGTGGTGGCAAAAGTTAAGGGTCACAGGGGAAGGGGACTGCTGGGGATAGAATGTGGCTGTGACTTTCAGTTGGGAGGCAACTTGTGTAGGCGATGGAGGGTCATGGGGCTGTTTGGGAAAGAGCATTCCAGGAAGAATAAAGAGTGAAGTGCAAAGGCCTTGAGGCAGGGCATGTTTAGAATGTTCCAGAAACATCCAGAAGGGCACTCGTAGGGACAGAGCGAGGGGGGAATGAAGAGGGATGAGGTCAGAGAGGTGAAACAAAGCCAGACTAGCCTTGGCTTTCCTCTGAAAGAGAAGGGGAGCGATCACATGGTTTGGGCAGGGAAGAGGCATGGTCTGACTTTTGTTTTAAAAGCCTAATTCCAGCTGCTTTTCTGAGAAAAGCCTCTAGGGGAATGAGGGTGGGAGTGAAGGGACCCGTGAGAAGCTATCGTAACAACATGGGTGAGCGGTGCTGGGGTCTGGGGCTAAGGGCAGTGGAGGTGGTGGCAAATCACTGGATTCTAATGCATTTGAAACTAGTGTCAAAGGCTTTCACAAGGGATTGATGTGGGATGTTAGGGAAAGAGAAGAGTCCAGCATCTGAGCCACAGGAAGGGCAGAATTGCCGTGAATTGAGATGGGGCAGAAAGGGGAGGGGCATGTTTGGGGACCAAATATCAGAAGCTCATTTGGGACCTGTAAACTTGAATGGCTATTAGACATCCAGGCGGAGGTGGCTGTTTTATACCAGTCAAGTTCAGGGGACAGGTCTGGGCTAGAGATAGCATGTCTTGCCAGAAATGAGGGGTGGGGAGGGTGTTTATAGCCACAGGCCTGGATAAGATCACCATGGCGGCCGAGAGTGCAAACAGAGGAAAGAGACCCGGCCAGAGAGAGTACAGGGGCTGGCGGTTCACCCCAGCCAATCAAGGTGTGAGTGGGGTTATACAGATAGTTGCTTCATAGGAATAAGAATAAAAGTCCAACCTTTATGATCTGCTTGAAATAATGACTATGTCAGCACAGACTGTCAGAATTGGCTGGAACATTAGAGAGCGTTTCATGTAGAACCACCTTATTTTTAATTTAATTTAATTTAATAATTGTTAATTTTATTTCATTTAATTTTAATTTATTTTTTTGAGTTGGAGTCTCACTCTGTCGTCAGGCTAGAGTACAGTGGCACGCTCATGGCCACTGCAGCCTTGAGCTGCTGGTCTCAGGCGATCCTTCCGTCTTGGCCTTTCAAACTCCTGGACTTGGGCGATCCTCTTGCCTCAGCCCCCAAAAGTGCTGGGATAACAGGTCTGAGTCAACGTGCCTGGCTCCAGATTATTTTAAAGATGAGGAAACAGGCCTAGAGAAAAGAGGTGAATGGCTCCCTGCTGATAAGGTCTCCTGTGGCTCCTAGCTGTAGAGGTGACGTGTGTGTGAGTTGTGGTGTATGTGTGTGTGTTGTGGCAGGGATATAGAGGTACTCCTTATAGTTGGGTGCCAGTTCCCACTGACGAAGTTAACAAGTGACATTGGCTTTTCTCAGATGTGAATCCCTCCTGAGCCATAAGAAGGGTTAGAATGGAACTGAGAAGCAATAAAAGTGAAAAGTTTGTCTTCATCCCTTCTTTTCCTTCCTTTGAGGTGCTAGTGCTCTTAGGTGCTTTTTTAAAAAAAATCAGACTCTCACTCTGTTGCCTGGGATGGAGTGCAGAAGCACTCTCACGGCCATGGAAGCCTCGACCTGCCAGGCTCAGGCGATCCTTGCCAGCCTCCTGAGTAGCTGGGACTTCAGCTGTGCCACCACCCTTGGCTCATTTTTTGATTTATTGTAGAGATGAAGTCTCACCAGATTTCACAGGCCAATATCAAACTCCTGGGCTCAGGCAATCCTCTTGCCTCCGCCTCCCAAAGTGCTGGGATGACAGGCATAAGCCACTACACCCGGCCTAGAGCTCTTAGATTCTATGACATTTCCCTTCGGAGATCAGTACTTGTGTCCTAAATACTTGAGTGTGAATTTATTGTATGTTCTATGCTGATTCTCCAAGGGGTATTTGCACTTGCGGCTCCATATCTTTCATGGTAGAATGAAAGGCTTTGCAGTGACGAGGGTGCGGCTGAGGGGCGTGGCTGGCAGAGCTGTGAAGAGCAGTCAGCTCATGGTCCTCCCCCATGCTTCTCAGAGATGCGGAAGGCATGGAAGTCTCAGAATCAAGGGTCTTCTTAAGCACACAGCCCGTACAACACAGCAGAGATTTTGGGCATCCAGGACTGGAAGGTGGGAGCTTGAGTCAAGAAGAAAAACAAAAATAAGAGAGTTTGTGATCGAGATCATGCATTTTTTTACATACATTATATTGTTTAAACTTTATAACATTCTGTGGGAAAAGGTGCAATTATCTTCATTTTACAGATGGGGAAATTGAGGTTCAGAGGAAACCAAGAGGGTAAGCAGCAGGTTTTTTATTTCAAAGCCACACTAAGAAATAGTTTTAAAAGGGTGAAAACGGTGAAATCTACTAGATATCATGGAGATTAAGAGAGTGAGTTTTGAAGACACAACAGTTAATTAAATCAATTAATTAATTAACTCATTCATTCATTTTTCAGAAAGAGCGGTGTTTCTTTTTTTTTTGTTTTTTTGAGCTGGGGTCTCACTCTGTCACTCAGGCTGGAGTGCAGTGACATGATCACGATGATCACAGCTCACGACAGTCTCGACCTCCTAGGCTCAGGCGATCCTTCCACCTCAGTATCCCAAATAGCTGGGACTACAGGTGTGCACCACCACACCCAGCTAATTTTTTGAGATTCTTGTAGTAACAAGGTCTTGCTATGTTGTCCAGGCTGGTTTTAAACTCCTGAGGTAGTCCTCTTACCTCAGCTTCCCGAAGTGTTTGGATTACAGGTGTAAGCCAGTGCATCTGACCCAGAGAGGACAATGTTTTAATAATCAAAACAAAGCTCAGGACGGTCACAGTGGCTCAAGCCTGTAATCCCAGCACTTTGGAAGGTGGAGGTGAGAGGCTTGCCTGAGCCCAGGGGTTCGAGACCAGCCTGGGCAACTTGGTGAGACCTCGTCTCTACAATAAATCAAAAATCAGCCAGGCATGGTGGTGTGTGCCTGTGGTTCCAGCTACTTGGAAGGCTGAGGCAGTTTTGCCTGAACCCAGAAGGTTGAGGCTGCAGAGGCTGTGAGCATGCCACTGCATTCCAGTCTGGGTGACAGAGTGAGACTCTGACTCAAAAGAAAAAAAAAGCTCCTGGGCATGTGCTCAGTAGTTCACAAATCACATCAACTGGTTTAAATACTGAGATAAGATATTAGACTTATCATAAATAAAGTATAATATGTTCATACAATGGAATATTATTCAGCCTTAAAAAGGGATGAAAAAATAGAAATAAACTCTGGCATATATTGTCGAATGATTTTCAATAAGGGTGCAAGACCATTTAATGAGGGAAAGGATGGTTTTCTTTCAAAAAACAGTGAAAACAGTTTATTTTAAGTCCTGGCTCTGCCTTTTACTAGCTTTGAGACTGTGGGAAAATTGTATCCTCTTAAGCTTGGGTTGCCTGGGAAGAGTTTCTGGGAAGATTAAATGAGATCATGTATTTAGAAGACACAGCATAGTGGCATATTATATGTGATAAATTGGTGGTTGAAATTACTAAGGTTCTAGCTGTAAAACTAAAATTGCCTGTATAAAATTAATTTTGGGACACAGGGTAAAAGTGTAGAAGATATCTGAGCTCTGAAAAGCTGCAGCTTTGGTTAGAATGGAACAAATCATTTGTTTCTAGGTCTGCGGTTACTCCAACAAGGGCATTGGTTATCTTCATGTTCTGACCCCTGGAGAGGGGGGAAACTGTTCCACAAGGCTGATATTTTCCCTTAAACAATAAGCCCGGGACTACCTACATACAAAAGTGGAGGTTGAAGGACAAAGGTGGCCCCAAACTCCAGGGACATCAGCATACCTTCTTCCTAAACTACCTCTATAATGTCTCACTGCTCAGGGACTGATGGTCATTGGACTTGCATGATAGGTAGCATCTATTGTGAAACCCAAGAATGGTATTTGAGATCTTTTTCATACTTTGTACTCTGACAGACTGGAGGTCCCACCTGGGCCCACCCAGAGCACATGCCAAGAAGCTGGCTCCATCCCTCTGGTGATTCTCCCTCCAAGAAATTGGCTCTGTGACATAAAGAGTTTTGACATCCCCATGAAATCATTAACCAACCAGCAACCCCTATCACCCTGCCTGCCAAATTCCCTTTAAAAACCCTAGCTTCTGAATTTTTGGCTAGGCATATTTGAGTAATATCTCCTGTCCTCTCTGCTCAGCTGCTTTGCAATATTCAATTCTTTCTCCACTTTAATAGCTATATTAGCCTTGTTTTTTCCTGGGCAGCGGGTATAAGAACCCAGTCAGGCTGCCACAAAACCACCTTCATAAAAGTAATAGAAGACCATAAGGTTATAATTGTAATGGAGGCCCTGGATTTTGTTAAGATACAGGCATAGCTGATCATTAGTTGTTTTCTATAATTATTTTCTTTTCTCTTTGACCTTTTCTTCCCCATGCATATTCTAGCCCCTGGAGCTGCCTTCAAGATCAACAAACTTGTTAAAGAAGAAGAACAATGGACTTAGGTCATGCTGACCTCTTTGATGGCATCCAGAAGTTTTTTTTTTTGTTGTTGTTTGTTTTTTTTTTAGTTGGAGTCTCACTCTGTCACCCAGACTGGAGTGCAGTGGCCGCTCTCTGCCACCGCAGCCTTGACCTGCTGGGCTCTGGCGATCCTTTCGCCTCAGCCTTCCAAGTAGCTGAAACTACAGGCGTGCGCTACTACGCCTGGCTAATTTTTGATTTATTGTAGAGATGAGGTCTTGCCAAGTTGCCCAGGCGGGTCTCAAACGCACGGGCTCAGGCAATCCACTCACCTCAGCCTCCCAAAGCACGGGATTACAGGCTGAGCCACCGAGCCCGGCTTAGAAGTTTAATCTGCTGAAGGGTGTGAACAGCTTTCATCACCAGGGATTCCCCCTCCTACATCCATTGTTCACAAGATTTGAAATTTCCCCAATTGTTCCTGTGGATACCATAAACCTAAGACTGGTGTTTGAGATATTTTTCAGACTCTACATTCTGGTAGAGCATTTGATGCTGACTGGACAAGGGACCAGAGAACCCCGTCCAAAAACTGATTTGCTATCCAATGACAATCTCAACACCTGTATGATTTCATCCCAAACCAATCTGCAGTTCCAATTCCCTAGCCCCTTGACTGCCAAGTTACCCTAAAAATCCTAGCTTTTGAGTTCTTGGGGAGGCTGATTTGAAAAATATGTGCCGTCTTCCCACTTGAATGCCTTGCAATTATTAAACTCTTTCATCTGCAATGACTGCTGTCTCAGTGTATTTGCTTTTTGGTGCCATAGGCGTAAAATTCTCGGATGCTGTAACACCTACTGAGAAGCTGGCAAACGTCACTGTAGGCACACTATACTTGAGGACTGGCACCTGTTGGGACTTGTTGATGAACCTACTGAACCATCTGTTGAATGTCCTGTTTCTCCTGATCTGAGACACCAGGGAAGACTCCTAACTCTGTATAGGTCAAGTCATAAGGTTTGAACACCAGTCAGCTTCTGAGGGCAGAGGATTCAGGGTTAGAGTGGGAGTAGCAGCAAGAGGACTGGATACCATAGCAATGCTCAGGACACTATCTAATCTGCATGTCCATATTGGGTACTTGAACTGTGCCAACCCAGAGGAGTATTCAAGTCAGGTTCCCTGAATGCAGTCAGGGCTATGTGTTTATTTCGAGTATGAAGTGAGGCTGAATCCAGAGATGCAACAGAAGTGGAGATAAAGAAATTTTCCTGGATGAGTTAGAAGGCTGTAGCCACGGAAGTGTAGGCAAATTCTACCTCCTCTTCTTGACGCTCAGTCAACACTAAGGATGGAAAACTTCATCCAAAGGCCCAAATTACATATCCAAGGGGTGTTTGATAGTGAAAGAGACCCAGGGAATTTTACCCTCAAATTTGGCACCCTACTATGCTGATCATCTTAAACTGAAGTCTCTTGAAGGTCAACAGTTGTGGAAGAGATTTTACTAGGATGTCTCCTTATCTACCTTAAGATTGAACTTGCCAGAGAGAGCACAATGCCTCCCATTTCCTCCCTGAAAACTTATAATCTATACTAGAACAGAGGACTGAAGAATGTAACTACACCTAGAGGGACTTGTTCACAAGATGTCTGCCTCTGTGGCTAATTCAAATTCCAAAGAGAGTCATTTACAAATCATCATTTGGTCTTTGGGTTCCTTTGAAGCACCCCCACTTCCCTCTCCTCAATAAAGAAGGTATTTAAGTGTCAACCATCTGGCCCTTCTTTGAGTTTTCACATTTTTTTCTGGTTTCTGTGTTTATGCACATTAATAAATTTGTTATGCTTTTTCTCTTGTTAACCTGTCTTTTGTTATAGCAGTGTCATTTGTGACCCTTATGATGGGGGGGGAAGAATCATCCCAATTCTGTCCCTACGATAGCATGGAATTAGAGCAAAAATTGACTTTGTTATGGGGCATGTCCTTCTGGCTATGTCACTGTCACCCAAATAACAAACAGAAAGGATCCCTAAAATAAAATGATGTTTATTTGGAAATAGAGAATTGTAATGGAAATACACAAACCACAGTAAATTACGAGTGTATTCAGGGAGGGACAGGAAGACAAAAGATTTTATTTTTATTTATTTATTATTTTTTTGAGTTGGAGTCTCAGTCTGTCACCCAGGCTGGGGTGCAGTGGCAAGTTCATGGCCACTGCAGCCTTGACGTGCTTGGTTCAGACGATTTTTCTGCATCAGCTTTCCAAGTAGCTGGAACTACAGGCGTGCACCCCAACGCCCAGCTAATTTTTTTTTATTGTAGAGTGCAGGGCTCACCATGTTTCCCAGACTGGTCTTGAATCTGTGGACTCAGACAATCCTCTTGCCTCCACCTGCCAAAGTGCTACGATTACAGGAGTGAGCCAATGCACCTGGCTGACAAAGGGTTTTAAAGGAAAAAGTGAGGAGGAGTACACAATTGTTTTACAATAACTATCCTTGGATAAAAAAAATTGGTAACAATGATACCAGTCTGAGGTTGGAACGGCAGCTTCTGGGCAGATGCCCTTGTAGAATTGTTTTTTGGATAAGATGTGGTTTTTGTAGAGTCTTTTTCATTATCAGGTGTTAGGTTGGTGGCCCGGTGCCACGGGTAAGATGCAAATAATTGCACAGAAATTAGATTAGAAAAGAAAGTTTATTTAGAAAGTAGATTAGAAAAGATTCACTTCTCCAGGGAGGGAAGGGACCAGACGCTTGATGGAAATATGGCAGCAAATGCTTGAGACGAGGGGTTTTTAAAGCTTCAGTGGATGGGTAGGTCAGTCATGAGCACATAGACAAAGGTGGGCCAGTAGCTGGATGGGTGGTTAATCACTTAGATGAGAAGGGCTGGACTGGTAGCCAAAGACAAATTCTTGGGGAATGTTGATCTTAATATCTTGTGACTTGCCCAGGGTTCTGGAAAAGGATTATTATTGTGTATGAGCTCAAGGAGGCCAGAGAAACTCCATTTTGGGCTGTGTCCTTTCATCAGGAATACAAGTGTGAGAACCCTCTCTTCATGGCTTTTCCCAGCTTTATTTGTCAGGGTTCTCTTAACATTAGTGACTCCCTTTTGATTCTGTCAACTGGTACATCACCTTGACAAGCACATGTTTGTATGCTGGAGCTATTCTGTTTGGGTAACTGGCATTGGCCATTAAGGATCAGAGTTCCCTTACTCTTGGGCAGCAGACCTGCTGAGAAACTCACTCTGCATTATGTAGATAGCTCTTGCTGTTATCAAATATAATGCTGGGCAAAATGCAATAGTCATTTAAAATTGCTTTTAGGCTTCTTTATAAAATTTGAGAGCTAACCTATATTCCTCCCTGAGACTCATAAGTGATTTCATCAACTCATTTGCTACCCATCTTTTACAGTAAGTTACAGGTAGTCAAGATCCACAGGCAAATGTCCAAATAGTATCAAAATAAGTGGAGCAGACAAAGAGTGGTATAAAACCTTAGGGAAAGGGAAGATAATTATGGCCTAGAGAATCTGGAGGGTTCAGGAAAGACATGAGCCTTAACTACAGCCTTCTGTGATGGGTAGAATTATTTTTTCACTGGGAATCAGAAACCCATAAACAAAGCTTTTTAAGAGTCATCCATGTCTTAGTGGTCAATTCAGTTTGAAAAATGGATGTTAACAAGGAAACGAATCAGACATTTCTTGTTTGAACTAATTAGAGATACTTTATGGTGAATATTTAAATAGAAAATATCTGACCCACATTTTAAACAGAAGCTCTAAAAGTATGAGCCATTAATTTAGTTCTGACTTTCATGACTGAACATTTCAGAAAAAGAGAAGAACTTTGCTTGATGTATTGTTTTATATAGCTTTAGTTCAGGAATAAAAATGGGCTTTTGATCTATTGACTAGTTTCTTTAGAATTTCTAGCTCAGAAATTTTTCATGAGGAATTTATTTCCTTAATTTTACCAGTCAGCTGTAAAACAAAAATATTTAAATAGTGAAAGGGTTCCTGAACCCAGTAAACCTATCATGCTGATAGGGCGGTGACCATGACATTGGAGCTAAATATGTCAAAACGGTTGCAACACGAAGTGAATTTTATCGTCTGGGAGCTCACAGCTGGTTTATTTTGAGTTTACTGAGGTTTCAAACATTCTGTTGAAGTCAATTTAAAACTCCTTTATTTATTTTTCCAAGTTTACATGTTCTTGTGTTTGTCATTGTGGTTATTGTCAGTCCCTTTACCAGTTTCACTGGAGGCATTAGCTCTGTCTTTGAAGTAACTGTAACAGCTGAATGTACATTTGCGATGTTAATGGACAAACATACCAATTAAGAGACAGAAATTGTCAGAGTGGTTAAAAAGGCTAGACTCAACTAATATGACTAGGAGAAATGCAATTGAAATATAAGGATACAAATACCTTGACAATAAATTAATGGAATGAATCGTATCAAAAAACAGTAAGCATTTGAACACTGAAGTGGGCTATATTAACATCAGATAATATAGACTTCAAGAAGAGTATTGCCAGAGATAAAAAAGGAATGTCAAAGCATATTAACTCATCAGAAGACAAAACAAACACAAATGTGTGTGTGCCTAAGATCCGACCCTCAAACTATATGAAGCAAAAATTGACATAATTATAAGAAGACAATTCCACAATTTTAGTACAAGATTTTTTTTTTGAATTGGAGTCTCACTCTGTCACCCAGACTGGAAGTGCAGTGGCCGCTCCCGGCCACCGCAGCCTCGACTTGCTGGGCTCCGGCGATTCTTCCGCCTCAGCCTTCCAATAGCTGGAACTACAGGCGTGTGCTACCACACCCGCTAATTTTTGAATTATTGTAGAGATGAGGTCTCACCAAGTTGCCCAGGGGAGTCTCGAACCCACGGGCTCAGGCATTCCACTCACCTCAGCCTCCCAAGGCGCGGGATTACAGGCTGAGCCACCGAGCCCGGCTGTACAAGATTTTTATTAGTGATCTCTCAGGAACTGAAAGAACAACAAAGCAAAAATCAGTATTAAAGACAAAGAGTATCTGAACATATTATCAACTGTCTTGGTCTAATTAATAATTATAAGATCCCTCATCAGCCACTAAAACATAAACATCATTTTAGTGTACACATTTGTTTTAGTACGCATGGTAAGTTTACCAATATATACAATAATTTGGGCCAAAAACAAGCCTTAATAAACTTACAAGGATTGAAAGTACAAAATATGTTCTTGGATCACAATGAAATCAATTAGAAGCCAATATCATTAAGTTAGTTAGGTCAATCAAAAGTATTTGGCAATTAGGAAACATTAAAAATATTGCTGGGTCAAAGGAGAAGTCACAAATAAATTATAATATATTTTTAACTCAATCATGATGAAAATACAATATATTAAAATTTGTGGGATTCAGCTAAAGAAATACTTAGAGGAAAATTTGTAGCTTTAAATGTTTGTAGTGAAACAGAACAATGACCTAAGGTATAAAGGGGTGCATAGAAATTTATCCCCAAATTTGTTTTTGCCACAAGTTTTCTCTGACCCTCCCTTGGCCTCCCCCACATTGTCTCTCCAAAGCTGCTCTCTCTACCTGTTATTAGGTAAGGATGAATGTAATCAGCCCTAGCCCAACCCTTTTACAAAATGCCTGTCTCTCAAGTTCATTCAACTTCCAGAAGAACTATTTACCAGTCATTCTCTGTATCTCCAATCCATTCATTCGCTCAATCATTTGTTACCCCTCAATAGAATTCCTCTTCTTCTCCCTTCCATAACCTGTTTTACCAGAATGCATCAATTCTTTCTGTAACCTTAGGTAATATTTAAGTTTCTGTAACTCATTGGAAAGTTGGGTCTTCATTCTGAAGGCCCCCAGGTATACATATTAAGTGAAATTTGTATTCCTCTTATCCTATTAATCAGTCTTGCCTCATGCCAGTGATTTATCAGTGAATCTTTAAGGGGGCCAATGGCTGTGGCTCCCACAGTTTCCAACTCAGGACGCTAGAAAAGAAGAGCAAAGTAAATTCAAAGTAAGTGGAAGGAAGAAAATAATGAAGACAAGAGTAAATGTTGCTAAGGCAGGAACAAATCATAGAAAATATTAACAAAGCCAAAAGTAGTTTTTTTTGGGAAAGATCAACATAGTGGATAGACTCCTAATTAAACTGATAAAGCAAAAGGACATAAATCTCCAATATTGGGAAAGAAAGAAGCGTTATCACTATAGATCTTATAGACATGAAAATGACAATAAGATAATATGGTGAACAAATGCATGCCAAAAAATAAAATAACTTCAATGAAATAGATACATTTCTGAAGAAATACAACCACAATTGTAAGGTGAAACAAAATCTGAATAGCACTCTAATAATGAAAATGAATTCATCATCATGCAGTAAGAAATTTAGGCCCAGATGGGAGAATTCTTTGGAACATTAAATGGAATCATAACTCATACTCTTTCAGAGAACAGGGGAGGAAAGAATGCTTTCCAGCTCAGTTTCAGAGGCTAGCTTAACCCTGATACTAAAACCCAAAAATACAAAAGAGAAAAAGAAAAAGAAAGTTTCAGACTATTTTTCTTCATCAATCTAGATGCAAAAATCCATTAAAAAGGTTTAGCAATTTGAATCCAACACCATATAAAAAGGATAATTCAAAGTTTTTTGTGGAAACTGAAAAGCTGATTCTAAAAATTTACAGAGAAATGGAAATAACCTAAAATAGCCAAGTGATTTTTAGAAAGAACGAAGTTCAAGCACTTATATTATTTGGTTTTATGCCTTACTATAAAGTTAGAGTAATTAAAATTATAATATTTGTGAAAAGATAGGCATATAGATCAATACAAGTAATACAGATCAATAGAAGAGAATAGAGCTCAGTAATAATTTCATATGTATTATATATGTGTATATATACATTCAGTTGATTTTCAACAAGTAGTATTAAAATAATTAGGTATCCTTATTTAAAAAAACAGTCCTTATCTTACTCTATACATAAAATTAATCATAGACTAAATTGTAAAAGCCAATACCACAACAATTTTAAAAGAGAAGCCTGTGCAATGGTGCATGTCTATAATCCCAGCACTTTGGAAGGCTAGTGTGTGAGGACTGCTTGAGCCCAGGAGTTTGAGACTGGCCTGGGCAACATAGCAAGACCTTGTCTCTACAAAAAAATATAAAAAAATTGACTGAGCATGGTGGCATGTGCTTGTAGTCTTAGAAACTTGGGAGGCTGAGGTGGAAGGATTGCTTGAGCTCAGGAGGTCGAGGTTGTGGTGAGCCATAATTGTGTCACTGCACTCCAGCCTGGGTGGCAGAGTAAGACTTCAACTCAAAAAATATATATATGTATTTAAAAATAGGAAAAAAATGTTATGACTTGGCGTAGTCAAAGACTACTTAGATATGACCTATGAAGCTCAAACCACAAAAGAAAAAATTGATAGGCTGGTCTGAGTGCAGTGGTGCTTACAACTAATCGATCACAACCAGTTACAGATTTCTTTGTTCTTTCTCCACTCCCACTGCTTCACTTGACTAGCCTTTAAAAAAAAGAAAAGAAAAAAAAAATGATAAATTGAACTCCATTAAAGTTAAAAACTCATCCAGTGACACCATTAACAGCATAAAAAGTCAAGCCACAGAGTAGAAGAAAATATTTGCAATGCATATATCTGTGCATACAAAGGATACAGTCTCAGAAAATAAACAGGATTCTTCTTATAACTAATAAGATACACAACTCAATTTTAAAAATGGGCAAAAGATTTACACATATAAATATAAAATGGTTCAACTATTTTGGAAGAATATGGCAGTTTCATTAAACGTTAAACGTATGCTTATTATACAAACAGAATACCTCTCCTAGGTATTTAGTCAAGAGAAATAAACATTTATATCCATAAAAAGATTTGTACATAAATGTTTGCAGTATAATTATTCACAATAGCCCCAAAATGAAAACAACTCAAATGTTCATCAATATTTGCTGAATGGACAAACAAAATGTGATTATAGATGAATATGATGAGAATGACTCAGCAATGACAATGAATGAACTACGATAGATGTAGCAACATGGAAGAATTTCAAAAACCATTGTGCTGAGTGAAAGAAACTGGACACAAAAGAGTACATACTGTATGAGTCCATTTGTATAAAATTCTAGAAAATGCAAACAAAGCTACAGTGATGAAAAGTGCAGGTTGGGGCTGCAGTGGAGGAAAGAATCTTTTGGGAGGCGATGGAAACGTTTTGTATTTTGACTGTAGTGGTGGTTTTGTGTGTGTTGTCAAAAGTCATCAATTTAAAACTTTAAAAGATGTAGTTTATTGTATTTTTATTATACTTTAATAAGGTTGATTTTTTAAAAAGAAATCCTTACAAGCAAGAAAAAAGGTACCAGCCAAGAGTGTAAATGGTAGTTCAATTAATTTATAAGAGAGTAAATGAATGACTGTGTAATTGTCCTTTAAATAATAATTCAGTTTCATTTTCTGCCATTAATGCTATGAAGTTCTACACTGGAACAGTCTATTAAACTAATGCATCACCATCTCTGCCAACATTATAACAGGAACCCCAGCATTATTTTAAAGAATCCAGTGCTAAAAAAAGAGAAAATACGTTGGTATTCTAACCAACTGACTTTCTGTGTAGTTGGAATGAAGTTTAAAGACACCGCGATGGTTTATCTGCAGAGAAATGCTTCCAAATTGTAGTTGAAAATCTTCTCTGTTATTATGTCTTTTAAATAAAAAGCATAAAATCATAAAAATATATTCTTTAATTTTTAAAAAACATAAAATATAAGAATTTTACACATTGAGTCATAACAATTTCTTTTTTTTATATAAAAAAAGCCAGAACACACAGTTAAATTTAGTCCATAGTTTCATAAGTACTTGGCTGTAATTCAAATATGATGTAAGTCATTATAGAATCTATTTGTTGAGAAATCACATCTTATGTTATTTAATTAAGTTAGAATAAATTAAGCATTTTATGTTACTTGTTAAATATTGAAAAGATGGGCGTTTTCTTTGATTTATTATAAATATTAAAGATAGAAATAAAATAATCTACTTAATTCAACTTTAGTTTCATTTTTTACCATTAATACTATGATGTTCTATGTAGAAACAGTCTATTAAACTAATGTATCATCATCTCTGCCAACATTATAACAGGAACCTCAGCATTATTTTAAAGACTCCGGTATTAATTATAATTAATTGATGCTTTCTCATATTCTAACTGTTTTTAGGAATTAAAGGAGATTATTTATCCATTGATTAAAAAATCATTTATGTGCCTTTTTAAAATGAGTCTTGATGTTTGCCATGTCCTGGCAACATGTAGACATTGGACTATTTTTCCCCCAAAGCCACTTGATTAAATAATAATAATCAAAGATAATAAAGAAAGAATAATATACATGGTCTGTATCTCTCCCTCTGAGGAAAGTTACTTCTCTGAGCCTCAGTTTACTTATCTGTACAATGAGGATAATATTAAAAACTAAATGAAATGACATTTGTAAAAGAAAAAGATAAGCTAGCATAGTGTTTGAATCTGAGTTGGTTAAATGTCTCTAATTACGCATACTATACTATAACCATTGTTATTTTTCTTTTCTTTCCTTTCTTTTTTTTTCTTTTGCGTTGGAGTCTCACTCTGTCACCCAGGCTTGAGTGCAATGGCACACTCACGGCCACCCCAGTGTTGACCTGCTGGGCTCCAGCGATCCTTCCACCTCAGCCTTCCAAGTAGCTGGAACTCTAGTGGTGCGCTACCATGCCTGGCTAACTTTTGATTTATTGTAGAGATGGGGTCTCCCCAGGTGGCCTGAACTGGTCTCAAACCTGTGGCTCAGGCAATCCTCTTGCCTCAGCCTCCCAAAGTGCTGGGATTACAGGATAAGCCACCAAGCCCAGCCTGTTATTTTTCAATACTAGAAGCTTGGTATTCCATTTGACTGAATTCGAAGTCAGGAGGCCTAGGATTCGCCTAAGTTTTACTGCTATCTGGCTGAAGTGACCACAAGCCTGTTTCCTTATGTAACATGAAGAGGTTAGAGGAAATTACTAGGGCTCTTCCTAGCCCTGGATGGGAATTTTGAGCAAAAATCTTTGCACGGTCACACATGTGACAGGAATTATGGCCACGTCAGATCCAAGACTGGATTGAAATTAGCAACACCTTCCTCTGTGT
The DNA here is from genome assembly GCA_963574415.1 of Tarsius wallacei. Taxonomy (NCBI): domain Eukaryota; kingdom Metazoa; phylum Chordata; class Mammalia; order Primates; family Tarsiidae; genus Tarsius; species Tarsius wallacei. The sequence goes on from CAUYQG010249914.1 coordinate 36,901, forward strand.
TTGAGGCTGATCAGTTTTCTAACTGCCTTAGGAGGTTGGCAGGAGGGGTGGTACTTTTTTCAGAAGCAATTTTTTATCGATGCATAATAATGATGCATATTTATGGTGCATATGATATTTTGATACTTACATATAATGTATAATGATAAAATCAAGGACATGGGAGATGTTTCGAAGTTTCATCACCTTGAAACTTTATCATTTCTTTGTGTTGGGAACATTCCAAGTCGTCTAGCTATTTTGAAACACAATAATTGTGACCCTATTGTGCTATTGAGCACTTGAACTTGCTCCTGTTATCTAATTGTGTTTTTGTACTCATTAACCAACTTCTCTTGACCTCTCCCTCTCCACTACCATTCCTAACTTCTAGGATTTCTCATTCTAGTTTCTACTTCCATTAGATCAACTTTTTTTAGTTTTCATATATGAGTAAGAACATGTAACATTTGTCTTTCTCTGCCTGGCTTATTTCACTTAACATAGTTCTAGCCATGTTGTTGCAGATGTCAAGGATATCATTTTTTTTAACAGCTGCATAATATTCCATGATGTACATCTACCACAATTTCTTTATCCATTCATTCACTGATGGACACAGGCTGATTCCTTATCTTGGCTATTGTGAACAGTGCTGCCATAAGTTTGGGAGTGCAGTTATTTCTTTGATACACTGATTTCCTTTCTTTTGAATATATACCCAGCAGTGGGAGCACTGGTTCGTAGGGCAGTCTTACTTTCCGTTTTTTGAGGAACCATCATACTGTTCTCCATAGTAAGTAGACTCATTTACATTCCCACCAAGAGTGTTAGAGTTCCCTTTTCTCCACCTCCTTGCCAACATGCGTTACCTTTTGTCTTTTTGATAATAGCCATTATAGGAGGTGTGAAGTGGCATCTTGTTTTGGTTCTTTCTATTTTTATTAAATTTTTTTTTTTGATAGAGACAAGATTTTGCTATGTTGCCCAGGCTGGTCTCAAACTCTTGGACTCAAGTAATCTTCCCTCTTCAGCCTCCCAAAATGATGAGATGACAGGCATGAGCCACCACACCTGGTCTCATTCTGATTCCAATTTGCATTTCTCTGATAATTAAGCATTTTTTGTATACCTCTTGGTCATTTGTATGTCTTCTTTTGAAATGTCCTTTCAGATCATGTGCCTATTTTAAAATCAGATTTTTAGTTTGTTGAGTTTTTCTTAATATCTCAACTATTTTCTGCTTTGCTTGGGAGCCCAAGAGTCTTTTGGGGAAAACATGTGAACTCTGTCCATTTTTGGAATTTTAAGTATGTACGAACTTTCTGAAGTACTTCGTTGGGGGGGGGACGGGATCTGAAGGTAACCAAAATGGAGAAACAAAACATTTATTTAAAAAAAAATCACTTTTTATGAGGAACGATTTTGGCAGGTTGGGCCAAGCTGAGCAGCAGGGCCTAAATATCAGAGTTCAGATATGGAGGAACGTTGCACTTATCAACTCAGACTGGCCTTTCTCCCCTATTCCCTTGCACCACAGATAGGCCCCCTCTCCAGCCTGTGGCCTTGTCCATTTCATCCACTCTGTGGAGGATGGGGCTGTGTGGTGGGGAGACCCAGAGGGCTCGACGGCTCTGCTGTGGCAAGTTCTTCTGCAGGAGTTCCTGGGAGAAGTCGCAGGTGCTGCCCAGCTGGTGGGAGACGAGAAAGAGCAATGGAGCAGTGGGGTTTCTAGAAGATTAGTTGGCCTGGAGGGGGTAGTGGCCTGCGGGTGATGAAGTAAAAGTGGTCGACAAGCAGGACTACAGAGGGCAAAGGGAGACCACGATCATGTGACATGCATCCTTTGGAGATTCTTGGGCTCCAAAGCAAAGCAGAATATACAGTGAAATCTCATTCCCTGATAGTTGAGATATTAAGAAAAACTCAACTAGTGGGCATCTGGGATACTGCCCTGAACATTCTTTGGGCTGATTGACAACTTTGGGAGGCCAAGGTGAGAGGATTGCCTGAGCCCAGGGGTTCAAGACCAGCCTGGGCAACTTGGCAAGACCTTGTCTCTACAAAAAATAAAAAAAATTAGCTGGACTTGGTGATGCATGCCTGTAGTCCCAGCTACTCAGGAGGCTGAGGCAGAAAGATTGTCTGAGCCCAGAAGGGAGGCTGCAGTGACTGTGGGCGTATGACTGCACTCCAGCCTGGGTGACAGAGTGAGACTCCAACTCAAAAAAAAAAAAAAAAAGAAAAGAAAAGAAAAGAAAAGAAAAGAAATTTTAAAAAGTAGTGGACATCCAGCTAATAAGTAGGGATGTGTCTGTGTGTGTATGGTAGAAGGTGGGGAACCGGGGAAGGGGGAGGTGATTCTGTATTGAGTATTGAGACCTGGGATCTTATTTGTAACCTCTCTATACTTACTGGATGGTCTCACTTGGGATGTACTAATTGTTCCTGATATTTGGAATCATGACTTGCTGCTGTTACCTTTATGGCTAATCTTATCTTTAGCAAGTGTTGACGCCTGCCGTGTGCAAAAGCCTGCACCCAGTGCTGTGAAGGATGATATCTTGCCCTTGGCGGCTCACTGTCCACACAGCCTGACTTCCTGGTCCTTCCTCCTCATCCTTGGATAGTTCTCCACAGATAAACACAAGTGGCAGACTAGGATGTTTCTAAAATATTATTTTTACTGTAAAAATGTCATTTTATATGAGAAAAGTTAAAATCCATAAGCAAAAACAAAGCAAAAGCAAAAGAAAGCCCCTCTACTCAGCGCTCACTACTGTGAATTTGATATAAATTCTTATAGTCTCATTTTTATGCAGTTTATCTTTCAACAAACAAGGAGTCCACCATGTTTACAAAAGGAATCACTTTGGATATACTGTTTTGCAATTTGTTTTCCTACTCCACAATACATCGTGAATTATTTTCCATGGATGGACCCCAAACCATTCCTCAGTTGGGTCTTGCCAATGGCCTGGTGCTTTTTCTTTGGGATGTTCTCTTTTATTAAAACTTAAATGTCCTATACGGCTCTTTCCCTTCCATCCCCTAAATTTGCTTATTCCAAGAAGCCCATTTGTTAAAAATTATGAACGGAAGGATTGAAAAGAGAGAAATCTTTTTTTCCATTTAAGAACCACATAAAAATGCTCTGAATGTATATTTGACATTATCATCTGCCTCACAGATTTCTTTGGCTGGTATCCATTTTCATGGTTTCACTCTCTGCCACGTGGGCTCTGTGAAGCCATCAGTGGGCCTTCACCAGGGAGATGTGGCGGAAGAGAGGTGAGAGGTGGTAGAAAGTGGGAGCTGAGTGGCACTTGCTCCGGACCTGGGGACTGGGGTTCATGGGAATGCCAGCATTGCCCCAGTGAGAAATCACACATTGGGATGATTTTCTTTTCTTTGGAGGCAAATTTGCCTTCTTTTTCTTCTTCTTTTTTTTAGATTGGAAAATATAGTTTATTTAGAAAGTAAATGAGAGAGAGAGAGAGAGACAGAGACAGAGACGGGGGGTGGGGGGAGAGAGAGAGAGAGAGAGAGAGAGAGAGAGAGAGAGAGAGGAGATTCACTTCCCCAAGGTAGGGTAGGGGGCCGAAGCTTAGGAAAATATGGCCCAACTAGAACTCAACATGGCTGCACCAGGGCTTAACAAAAGAATGGCATAGATTCCTTATCTTTTAAGCCTCTGCTTCTTCATCAGCACAAC
>CAUYQG010249915.1:0-15109 GCA_963574415.1 Tarsius wallacei
TCTTTTATTGTTGAATTGTAGGAGTTCCTTATGTATTTTGGATATTCACCCCTTATCAGATATAGCAGATTCTTCATTCTGTAATGGTTAATGGTTTCTACCATTCCATGGAATGTTCAATCTGAGGGAGTTTGTTTCCCCCCTTTGCTATGCACAGACTTTTTAGTTTGATGTAGTCCCACTTGTCTATTTTTGCTTTTGTTGCCTATGTTTTTTGTGTCATGTCTAAGAAATCACTGCTAAGACCAATATTATTAGGTTTTCCCCTCTGTTTTCTTCTGAGTTTTATAGTTTAAGATTATACAACATTTAAGATTATACAACAAATGGATTATAATCCATTTTGCGTTGATTTTTTAATATGGTGCAAGATAATGGTCTGATTTCATTCTTTTGCATGTGTATATCCAGTTTTCACAGCATCATTTGCTGACAGACTATCCTTTGCCTATTGTGTAGCCTTGGCACACTTGCAGAAGACCATTTGACTGTATATGCATGGGTTTGTTCCTGCGCTCTTTATTCTGTTGCATTGGCCTATAGGTCTGAACTTACGCCTGCATAATGCTGTTTTAATTACTGTAGTTTTGTAATATATTTTGTAATTAGAAAATGTGAGGCCACCAGCTTTGTTCTTTTAATCAAAATAGTTTTATCTATTCAGGGTGATTTGTGGTTTCATATAAATTTTAGAATTGTATTTTCTATTTTTGTTTTTAAAAATGCTATTGGGATTTTGATAGGGATTTTATTGATCTATAGATGTCTTTGGTAAAATGGAAATGTTGTCAGTATTAATTTTTCCAATCCATAGACATGAATATCTTTTCATTGTCTTCTTTAATTTCTTTCAACAGAGTTACATAGTTTTTAGTGTACAGGTCTTTTTTCTCCATCATTAAATTTATTACTGTCTTTTATTATTTTTGATGCTATTATAAATGTAATTGTTTTCTTGATTTTCTTTTTAGATTGTTGTTTGAATGTAGATACATGACTTATTTTAATATGCTTATTTTGTATTCTACAACTTTACTAAATTCATTTATTAGTACTAACAGGCTTTTTTTGTAAAGAATCTTTAGGGTATTCTATTCATAAGATCATGTCATCTAAAAACAAAAATAACATTACTTCTTCCATCTCAATTTGAATGTTTTTTATTTCTTCTCTTGCCTAATTTATCTGGCTAGTACTTTCAGAACTATGTTGAACTGAAGTGGTAAGAGTGGGCATCTTTGTCTTATTCATGATCTTGAAGGAAAAGCTTTCAGTTTCTTTACCATTCAGTATGATGTTAACTGTGGACTTTTCACCTCTCTTATGTTGAGGTATTTTCTGTCTATTCCTAGTTAATTTAGAGTTTTTATCATGAAAATATGTTAAATTTTGTCAAACCAATTTGCTGCATCTGTTGAAATGATCATGTGATTTTCATTCTTCATTTTGTTAATGGAGTATATCACATTTATTGACTCTCATATGTTGAACTTTTCTTGCATTCCAGGAATAAATTCTACTTGGTCATAATGTGAGAGTCTTTTAATATGCTATTAAATTTAGTTTGCTATTATTTTGGTGATGATATTTGTATCTATATTCATCAGAAACATTGGCCTAATGTTTTTTTCCTTGTAGTATCTTTTCTGACTTTGATATAAGGACAGTGCTGAACTCATAAAATAGGTTTAGAAGTATTTGCCCCTCTTCAATTTTTTGGAAGTGTTTGAGAAGAATTGGTGTCAACTCTTCTTTAAATGTTTGATAGCATTCACCCAGGAAGCCAACTGATCCTGGGTTTTTCTTTGTTGGGAGGTTTTTGGTTACTGATTCAGTCTCTTTACTATTTACTGGTATGGTTGGATTTTCTACTTCTTTGTGAATCAGTCTTGGAAGATTATATGTTTCTAGGAATTTATTCATGTCTTCTAGATTATGTAAATTTTTGGCAAAGAATTGTTCGATTTCGTCTCTTTTCATCCTTTTAATCTCTATGGCATCAATCATAATGTTGCTCTTTCATTTATTATTTTGCTTGAATCTTGACCAGGAGGTCTTAATTATCATAAATAGATTAAACCCTTATTTAAAAAAAAAAACTTGAGGGGGCAAGTTCACCTCTTTCATTCTGAGAACACAGCATTCATCCCTTTTGCCTTTTCATTTATTCTGCCATTTGAGGACATTTAGACACCCCCATCTATGAGAAACAAGCCTTCACCAGACACAACCTGCTGACACCTTGATTTGGACTTCCCAGCCTCCAGACTATGAGAAAATAACTTCTATTTTTTTTTATAAATTACCCAGTCTCTGATATTTGTTATAGCAGTATAAAGAACAAAGACAGAATTTGGTACAAGAGAACAGGGGTGCTGCTATAACAAATAGCTAAAAATGTGAAAGCATCTTTGGAACTAGGGAATGGGTAAAGGGCTGGAAAATTTGGACATGTGTGTCAGAAAAAGCCTAAATTGCCGTGACCAGAGCATTAAGTGCAATTATATTGAGGTCTCAGAAAAGGAGAGTTAAGTAGAGAGTCTCACTCCTCTTAGAGAGTACTTAAATAATTGATCAAAATGCTGGCAAAAATATGAACAGTAAAGACTATTCTGATGAGGTTGTAAGCAGGAATGAGAAATATCTTATTGGAAGCTAAATAAAAAGCCATCCTTGTTATAAGTAACAAAGAACTTGGTTGAATTGTGTCTGTGTCTAGTACTTTGTGAAAGGCAGAATTTAAGAGTAATGAACTAGGATATTTGATGGAAGACATCTCTAAGCAGCATGGATGCTGCATGGCTTCTCTTAATTGCTTACAGTAAAATGCAAAAAGAGGGAAATGAATTAAAGAAATGATTTATACTAAAAAGGGAAACAAACATTAAAAATTGAAGAAATTCTCAGTATGGCCAAATTATAAATAAAAAGATGTATTCGGGAGAGAATACTAAAGCTTTGGCCAAGCAACTGTTTGATAAGAAGGTTAGTTAGTATAAATAGAAGGAAACCAGCTGCTATTCATCAAGACAAGACACCCCCCCACCTCCACCCCACCAAACATTTCAGAGATCCCATTACATGTCCACAGTGCTAGAACCCTGAGAGCAGGACAGTTTCAAGGGAGGTATTCAGTGCACCTGTTGGAACTCAGGGCTCACTGCCCAGGGCCACCTCAAATCTCTGCTCCCTGTATTCTGGGTGCAGCACTTTCCTGTTGCCCTATCCATAGCTCAAGTGGGCCCAGGTGTAGCTCAGGCTGCTGCTCACAAAGGTACGGGTCATAATTCTTGATGGTGTCTGCTCAGTGCTAATTCATAGGTACACAGAGTACAAGAGCTATGGAGGTGTGGCTACCTGCACCTAGATTCCAAAGAATGTTTCAGAGAGCCTTGGGGCCCAGACAGAGAACTGCACAAGGGCAGGGCTGCCACAGAAAGTCCCCATAAGGCAATGTTTAGTGGGATCATGATGGTAGGCCTGCTCCCAAACCTCCTGACTTGTACAGCCACCAGCCAAGGTCCCCGACTTAAGAGCACTTACTGAAGTGCTACAGGCATACAACTCTATGAGTTCTGTGACATGTGCTGCATCCAGAAAAGTCAGGAGGGCAGGGCCCCCTGGAGCCTTGGGGGCCCAATCCTGCCCCAGTGTATCTGTGAAGTGAAAAATAAAGTCAAAACAGATTATTCTCAAACTTTAAGTTTTAATGTTGTTTGTCCAGTTGGGTTTGGGGCTTGAGATTCATTACTCTTTATTATTTCCTATTTCTCCCTTTTAGAATGAAAATGTCTATCCTATTCCTATTTACCATTAAATTTTGGAAGCACATAACTTGCTTGATTTCACAAACTTACAGCTAGAGAATTTGCCTCTGGATATATCATACCTTGTGTCTCACCCATAACTGATTTAGAAGCTATTTATTTAGGTGAGACTTTGGATTTAGACTTTAAAGTTGATGCTGGAATTAGTTAAGTGTTTTGAGGGCTATTGGGATGCAGTGAATGTATTCTGTATGTGAGAAGGACATGAATTTGGGGAAGCAGGGTAGAATGGTTTGAGTGAAGATGTCCCCTCTAAAATTTATGTTGAAACTTAATCTTCAATGCAACAAAATTAAGAGGTATGGCCTTTAGGAGGTGATTAAGTCATGTGGGCCCCACCCTCATAAGTGAGATCAGCATCTTTACAAAAAGACTTAAGGTATAAGAGAGTGCTCTCTTACCCTTCTATTTTCCACCATGTAAGGACACAGCAACAAAGTGCCAGTCTGGAAGCTGAGAAAAGCCCTCCCTAGACACAAATGCCAGCACCTTCATATTAAACTTCTCATTCTCCAGAACTGGAAAAAATAGATTTCTTTAGAAATTACCCAGTAAGGTATTTTGTTATTGCAACACAAACAGACCTAGACCTATATTAAATCTTGTTGAAAGTTTTCAATTTTGCTGATTTTTTTAAAAACCCAACCCTTAGTATTATTTATTTTTTCCTATTATCATTCCATTCTCTATTTTACATATTTCTGCTCTAATCTTATTTCTTTCTTTCCTTCTGCTAATTTTAGGCTTAGTTGTTTTTTTTTCTTTTTCTGTTTCCTTGAGGCATAAAATTCAGTTGTTTATTTAAGATACTTCTTCTTTTTTGGAGTATTTCCAATTTATTGCTATAAACTTCCCACTTAATACTGCTTTTGCTTCATTTCTTAAGACTTGATATGTCATGTTTTAATTTTTGTTTATCTTAAGATATTGTCTAGTTTCCCTTTTATTTCTTCTTTATCTCATTGGTTGTTCAATATTGTGTTATTTAATTTCCAAATATTTGTAAATTTTTTAGTTTTCATTTGCCATTAATTTCTACCGTCATTCCTTCATTCCATTGTGGTTGGAAACATATGTGGTATGATTGCCATCTTTTTAAGTTTGTTGCTTAGACTTGTTTTGTGATCTAACATATATCTGTCCTGGAGAATGTTTTTGTGGGTGCTTGGAAAGAATGTGTATTCTGCTGTTCTTTGGGGAGTGTCCTGTATATGTCTTTTAGGTCCATTTGTTCTATAGTGTTGCTCAAGTCCTCTGTATCATTAACAATTTTTTAATGTTCTATTCATTATTGATAGTGGGATATTGAAGTTCCCTGTTACTATTGTGTTACTGTTTATTTTACCCTTCAGCTCTGTCAACATTTGCTTCATATTTCTGGGTGCTCTGATGTTTGATACATATATATTTAATATTTTTCCATCTTCCTGCTGAAATGACCTTTTAACCATTATATACTGTCCTTCTTTGACTCTTTTGACTGTTTTTTAATTAAAGTCTATTTTGTCTGATATAAGTACAGCCACCCCTGCTCTCTTTTGGTCATTATTTGCATGGAATATATGTTCCATCCTTTTAGTCTATGTGACCTTAAATCTAAGGTGAGTCTCTTATGGATAATACAAAAATCTAAGAGACTCACCTTAGATTTTTATATTGTCTATAAGAATATTGATTTTTTTTCTATTTATTCAGCCACTCTATGTCTTTGATTGGAGAATTAATTCATTTAAAATAATTATTAATAAGGAAGAACATACTATTAACATTTTGTTAACTGATGTCTGTCTATCATCCAGCTTTCTTGTCCCTCTTTATCTTCTATTGCTGTCTTCCTGTATGTTTCATTGATTTTTTTTTTTGTAGGAACAGTCTTTGATTCCTTTTTAATTGATTTTGTGTATTCTATACAAGTATTTTCTTTGTGGTTGCCATGAGGCTTCCATAAAACATCTTATAGCTATAACACTCTAGGTGAACATCTACTCATATTTTGTTTTGCATATTCAAGAGTGAGGGTAAAATAAAGATATTTCAAAACAAAGCCTGAGAGAATCTACCACTCAGACTTTCACTGAGTGAACCACTAAATTTTTAATTTAAAAAACTGAATGAACAAAAAATTGATTTGAAAAAACCACTGTGATTTTAAAAATTGTCAACTTTAGGGTCAATCTGAATGAACATTGATACTAAAAAATTGTGGGATATAAAAACTAGGTAAAAATAAAATACTAAAAATAGTATCATGTAAAATGAAAAGGATAATGGGAATGAAAGTTTTCTAATCTGTATGCATTGTTCTGGAGAAGGATAGAAATATTAATTAAATTAGACTATCAACCTAGGTGTGAATGTCTTTATAATGATCCAAATATATTTAGCAGGTTATAATCCCAATAGGAACTAGATCTGTTTATTTTCCTTTTGCATACCCTTGGTTCAGGAGTTGAAGACAGTAATAAGACACCAACTATATCTACTCATGCATCTATTTTAACATACACATTTACTACAAGTACAACTGTCCCATGATTATCTTTCTCTTCAAGGAGTTATGAGCACTTAATTCATCCTTTCTACCAGAAGTTAAATGTTTCCTCCTTATCCATCCCCATTTCTTCTTTTTTTAGCTTGATTCAAAATTTGGTCTCTTTATTTCAAACCAAAGTAGTACTGTATAATCACTACTGTGTATCATTACCTAAAGAAAACTTTACAAAATATATATGCTGAATTCCACACTCACATTCCCAAATGTTCATATGTGGTAGGACAGAGATGAGTCTCAGATGGGGATATTCTTTAAAAGTTTCTCTCCATTCAAGTCATTCTGATGCACAGTCCATGATCCTCAAATGAGAACTACTTGCATTTTCTAGGATGCCATGCAGCCAGATATTATTTAAAACAAAGCACACTCATGCACCAAATCTGCCCTGAAAAGTAAATTCCTACGGTAAAATTCCAATAGATCATGCTTAATCTGTAAGTTGTTACCTTTCAAAATTTCTCTTTTACATATTTTACAGCAATATATGATCATTACAGGATAGCGAGAAAATGAAAAAAATAGTTCTTAATTCTTATTTTTATTCTAATATGTATGTTTGTGTGTATGCATGAATATACTTCTTGCTAAAAAAGTAATTTCGTGTTTTATTTTTGAGTTCATTTTTATCTTTCTTCATATATTATGGCCATTCTCCAATGCTTTATAAAAATCTTCCAACACCTTAATTTTTGTGTTATATATAATCAAAAGGATGTACTATGACTTATTTATACAGTCTACATTATTGAACATTTAAGAGCTTTTCATTTTTACTAAGATAAATAATGATGTGAAGTTCTTTCATATAAATCTTTGCACTCGTCTTTGATTATTTCCTTCAGAGAGATTCTCAGGAATGAGATTAATGGGGGTGAACATTTTTAAGGCTCTTCATTTCCTATATGCTGTATTAAGGATCTGTTATTTATGTAGGGTTCATTTCTTTATGGAGGATCACGCTACCTGAGAAAATCTACACCCTTTTATAGACCATTATGAAATACGTGCTCTAAGGACAAGACATTTTAATCTTCATAGAGTAGACTGGGTTGCTGAGAAGTGAGAGACCTGAACTCTTCTCCTGTTACAACTTACTTGCCCTGTGGCCTATAGCAATTCACTGTACTATTTTGTTGAAAAACTGCCTCAAGGCTCTACATAGTAAAAGAGAACGGGAAGGTTATACTCACATTCTCTCAAAGATTGAACAGTGTGCTTATAGCAGATAAAACGAGATATAAAATGCAGAGTTGACTCTAACACACAAGAGCAAATAAGTGACCATATTGTTTCATGGGTGACATTGTAAAGGATTACACTGAACATATCTGCATATGTTTCTGGAAATTGAAGTATCTTGTTGCCTTTCATAAGCAGGCTTTTTTTTTCTTTATACTCCTAAAGTTTTTCAATTTAACAAAGCAAATTCACTTTATAAAGTTAATATTGTTCCATAATCATTTTTTATCTAACTTTTATTTTTACAGGTTATTTCCTTTTTCCTATTTCTTTCTCAAATATCCATATAGGAAATGGTTTAGTTATTTTTTTTACATCAACAATTGGATATCTTCTGAAGTCATGCTGATTTGGTGGAAGTTGAAAGGAGCCTATGTGAAATCAACCATCTGTTGCAGTTTTAGGGTTTGTAGAACGTTTTGGTAATTTATAATCGACATTTTTTTCTGCAAACACTTATGAGCACTTTGCATGTGACCAGCACTATTAGACAGTAATTCAGAAAACAACAAGATAGTCTGTCTTTAAAGGATTCATGGCATAATGAGAGAGAAAAACACATATACAAATGATTACAGTACCACAGATAAGCACTACTCGACTTGAGAAGACGTTTAGGCTAGAGTAAAATGTAGTCAGGTCTGGATAAACTTCTCAGAGAAGGAAAGTTTTGAATAGACAAAAAAAAAAAATAAGTCTTCACAGCCATGAAAAGAGGAAACAGTAAAACAGAGGGAATAGTATGTTGCATTAAAAGAATACAAAATGGCCAGGCTCGGTAGCTCAGCCTGTAATCCCAGAGATTTGGGAGGCCGAGGTGAGTGGATTGCCTGAGCCTGCGGGTTCGAGACCCGTCTGGGCAACTTGGAGAGACCTCATCTCTACAATAAATCAAAAATTAGCTGAGTGTGGTAGCGCACGCCTGTAATTCCGGCTACTTGGAAGGTTGAGGTGGAAGGATCGCCAGAGCCCAGTGGGTCGAGGCTGCGGTGGCTGGGAATGGCCACTGCACTCCAGTCTGGGCGAGGGAGTGAGACTCCAGCTCAAAAAAAAAAAAAAAAGAATACAGAATTATAGAACATGGACTATGCTATGATTGTCAGAAAATATTTCACATTGGAGAAGAATTATCTACTAAAATATATTCTATCACTGTTTACCATAAGGTATCACTTCTCTTTTTGCTGTAATCGTTAAGAAGTTATTAGAAGTTGTTTTATTTGGTGCTTCTGTACAGAAATTTTTGCCTAGCACTCTCCAAACAAAACTGATTTTTTAAAATTAAATTTAAAGAGAACATGAAAAAAATTTTTTCAACAATTGTGGTAGTACCAGAAGGGGCATGAGCCTTGAGGATTTGAGATGTTGGCCCAGGGATAAATAACTGAGCAAAACTTCAAGAAGCTGATGGTACATAAAAGAGACAGTTTCCCTTTAGCTGAGACCCACTGTTGGGAACAGAATTTCCAGAAGAGCTGAGTAGAGTACAGAAGGCCTTGGAATTCTTCCCAGGTCTCAGTGACTTTCTGATCAGGACTTTGAACTCAGAGAGGCGTGGTACCAATACAAAGTATTTATTACCAAGTTTTCACAGAAAAAAAAAACTCAGAAAAATTTAAGAGCAGAACATTAACATTTCAACCTATCCAAACAACAATTATTTTATGACTAACAGCCTGCTAAATTAAAAAAGAAAAATTAAAATGTTATGAGCAATTAACATCTCTCATACTTATGCAGTGTTTCTGTACAAATGCCTATTAAATAGTAAGGTGGATAATGGCTGGCAGCGCTCCAGGGCTCTGCAGAGCACACAGCACATCCGTCACTACCATTTGTCTGCATCAGCAGAGGCTGCAATTCAGAGATAATCAAGTTCTTCTCCCCCCTTTCTATCTGTAACTATCCGTTTCTTTTCTTTTTTTCTACTCCCCATTGAAAATCTAATTCAGTGATTTAAAATGTACCTTTACAAAAACTACACATAAAATGAGATAAGTTAAACTGCATTGGAAGACTGACTATAAGAGAATGTAGTGTGGGAAATGTTCACTGTTTTCCCTAGCATTTCCTGGAATGAAGCATTCAGCAAGAAAAGGAGAATTTTATTATCTGATCAGCAGAAGCAAGAAAGACGAGCCTGCCAGAGACAGAACTACAGAAAGCATGGTGCCAGGTTAGAAGGAAGGATCACATTCCAACAGGCATTTATACATCCTCCCCCAGAGCAACATTCCTCCTAGAGGGCAAGAATAAGTTATTGAAAGACTTGAAATCCATGCATTTCCGGAAAAAGTTTCATACTTAACAGGCACAAATCATGTCCTCTATTGCGTGCATTGGCATATTTCTTCCTCCTAACAACCTTGGAAGTAGAAAATATTGGGTCCATTCTACAGATGAGGAAACTAAATACCAGGGAAAGTACGTAAAATGTGTTGCTAGGAACTGATAGATTTAATCTCTATAGAACGCTAAAGCATATAATATTTTTCTTATATTGGGCCACCTTGCATGAGTTTCTCCATCTCAGCAATCCTGTCACCCCTCATTTCTCCCCTCACAGGCTTATATCTGGCTGAAATTCACTAGGGTATATGCAGATTACAGATATCTGCTCTATTAATATATAAAAATCCAGTTTGTAATTCTATTACTCCCTTCTTTTCATCCAGGTCATAATAAGCCCATTCCATATGACTTGAGCTTTTAATTAAGGTCTTAATTTCATCTTCAAGGGAGAAGGCAGGCCCTTTCACATGTCAGTCTAACGTAGGATCACCAAATATGTCAATAACCTGGGTATTTAAGCTTGACTTTTGCCTACTAATTTAGGAATCTTTATCCAATGGTTTATTGCCGTGAAAATGCATTATGGTGGCAGTTGAGGGAAGCTGCTAGGGGAGGGAGGGGCACACCTCATCAACAAGGGTGCCTGCATAATCAACATTTGTATACCTAACCCTAAATTGTACCCCACATCTTCAAATAAACAATAAGAAAATGTATTATAATAGTGCAACCACATCCTCCCTTACACACTGGGTACTCCGCTGAGTCTTATCCATCTCAAGTGACCCCAATTCCATTCTAACCAGACTCTCTTGATTGGTCAGGAAAGTGAAGAAGAGAAGTAGGCAGGTTATACATCAATTGTTTGTTGCTAATATATAATGTCCATGAAGAATTTTGAGCCAAAATATTACTTGTTTTTGTTATAATACTAAAGATATTTACCACTCGTGACTTTACGTGTCAGAAACTGCTCTAAGTATTTCCTATGAAGATATTTATTTAATTCTTATAACAATCCTATAAAAAGGTAGGTGTAGTTTTTAATCCACAATTGTTTAAATGAAGAAGAGAATGCAAAAGGGTATTAATTTGTCAAAGAGCACAAAGTCAGTAACTATCAGCACTTTGATTCTAGGGAGTCAAACTCCAAATACCAAGCCCTTAACCCTGCACTTGGCTAACCCTGCACTTGGCCCATGCTAAATGGAATCCGCAGAACACAGTTAGGACTCTGTCTCAACTCAGTCTTGTTCTTCTAACGTCTCTTTCTGAATACTCTTTACCGACCTCATGTATCTTCCTCATGCATGTCCTAGAAATCATTTTGATGCAAATATTTAAAGACAGAGTGTTAGCTTCAAAGAACTTGAGATAATCACTCCAGAAAAAAAATAGAGCATACCTAATTCAGTAAATATTTGTACACAGTCCTGTAGTCAGTGTTGTGTGCCCCAAGAAATATTTCTTCTTTGGAATCTTCTTTATGTCTTCACAGTACCTTGAACTTACCTCTATTGTTATGCTAATCATACGGTCTTGGATTTATTTATAGACTCGCTTACCTATCTCGCCATACTGACAGAGGGCAGAATTTGAGATTTACAGGGTTTTGTATCTTTATACACTGGCCTGGCAATATCGGGCACCAATAAAGTGCTTTTTAAGTGACTAAACAATAGCCCATAACCTCGAGGAGTTTACATTATAGTATTCAACATAGTAATAACACAGGCATTTCCACTTCAGAATTAAATCCTATTAAAATGTAATTTAACACACTGATGTTTCAAGGATTACAACGAAGGGTTTTCTGAAGTCATGCTGAAATTACCATTCTTTGAGAGTGAAAACAATTCGCTTTCCAGATTTTTAATTCAAAAGGTTTTATTGTGACATCACATAAGAGAAGGCAAAATATTTCTGTTGGTAGTTTGGATCCTATGAATTTGAAAAATAAGTTTCTTAAAGTCAAGAACTATTCTAAATTGCTAACGTTTCCTTGACTTTACAAAATATATTATTATAATGGGATACACATTTGATTATAAGTAAGTCTACTATACTTTTCTAATAATATTTTAGAAACTCTCTTTAAAAATAGGTCAATTTTCAATATTATCTTTCTGAGAAAATCATTTTGAAGAATTTAGGCCATGGGTGCTTTAACTCGAATTAATACCCTCTGGTCTTTAACTGGCCAGTCCCATGATTTCTTAGAGCCTTTAAACATCTAAGATATCAAGATTAAGTCAGTAAGAATTGATATACATATATCCAACTGGCATGTGCCAAGAATTGGTAGTGTTGTCTAAATGGATGCTTTTATTCAGAAGACCCGCCTATTACTTTCTGATTTCAGGCATCCAATGTAGAAGCTGATTTCGCACAATATTCAGTGCTCAAAGCTGTCTTTTGATTTCTCAGCTCCAGTAGCTTTGTAGGTAGGTGGATGATTTTTTTCTGCACCCTTGAGAAGAGCTGTAGTTTTAAAGCAATACAAAAACAATTCAAGGAGCAGTGGAAACAATTTTAAAAGTAATGGACTGAGATGCCATCAGAATGGGTGAATTTTAACCTTGGTCTCTTGGTACCTAACTGTGTGGCCTTCAGCTAATCTCTCACCTCCCTGTGCCACAACTCACTTCTCCATAAACAGGAAGAGTTATAGGATTTACTCACTCATTCATTCCAGGTAGTTACTGTGCACTGACCCTATGCAAGACATTATGTTAAACTCCATAGAGGATGCCAGTAGCCTTCAGATTGCTAATAGAAATAACCAGTCCTTTAAAAAATTGAGTTAGAAGTTACTGAATTGAAATAGATAGAATTACTTCCAGAGACCCAGACATTGCTAAATTTTTTCCTGCCAGGTACCCCTTCTTTCAAAGTCATTCCCCAGGGAAATAAATGTGCAAGGAGTTAACAAACAAGAACCAAAGTATAATGTTGCTAATAAATCAGTAATGTAGTACCAACTGAAATTTTGATCACTTACTATGCGCCAGAACGCACTCTAAGCATTCAAGATGCATTAACATATTTGATCCTCAAAGCAAATCTACAAAAAGTTTCGTTATTATCTCTATTTTTCATAAGAGAAAACTGTCAAAGAGAGTCAAAAAGAAACAGAGTCAAACAGCTAATAAGTAGCAAATCTCAGACTTGAACCAATCATTTGAATCCAGGGCCTGTGTTCTTAATATTCCCCCACAATACCTCCTAAAATAGCTAAAGGGCTCCATAATTCAATCCAGACTTTCATTGTAAAAGCTGAACTATAGCACATAGTTTAGCCCTTAATGTTCACCCTATGAAACCAAACTTTGGGTCTAGGTAGGGAATGCTACTTTTGGAATCAACTCTTTTAACCCCAAGCAAATATCGCTGTCTTCATGGTTGCCTACAGTAATAGGTATGTTGTACCTGTAAAGACTAGTGACGACAGAATTGCCTTCCTCCTCCAGTGTCCTTTAAAAATGTCAGGCTGTTGAAGCAATAGTATCTCTATTCTCTGTCATCAGTCTGCACCACACACTGCCTAGAATGATGACATATAGGATTCTCTGCTCTCATCTTTGATTAGGAATCCATCCCTTCTTCCACATTGTGTCTAGAGAGGACCAAAAGTGTCCTGGTTTTTTGTACATCTTTGTGAGTGGGTGTTCTCTGCAAAAATACATACACGTGGGGAAAAAAACACTTTTCCAAATACTATTTTAACAACGAGACAGTTTGTTTGTTTGTTTGTTTGTTGTTTGAGTAGCAGTCTCAGTCTGTCGCTCAGGCTAGAAGGCAGTGGCATGCTCATGGCCACTGCAGTCTTGACCTGCTGGGCTCAGCTGATTTTTCCACCTCAGCCTTCCAAGTAGCTGGAACCACAGGCACGTGCCACCATGCCCAGCTAATTTTTTGATTTATTGAAGAAGTGAGGTCTTGCCAAGTTGTCCAGGCTGATCTCAAACCCCTGGACTCAGGCAATCCTCTCAACTCTGCCTCCCAAAGTGCTGGGATTACAGGCTTGAGCCACTGTGCCCAGCCAACTAGACAGTTCTTAACTAATTGTGATCTACATGGCACAGAGAAAAATGGAACCAAAAGAGTCAGTTGGGTTTATAGAATGGGCCCTGGCTCATTTACCTGTTCCTTATATTCACAAAAGTGGTGAAAATTAAAAAGAGAGTAAAAGACTTTCTAGCAAGAAATGACCTGAGTCTATCATTCTACTCATTCTCCTCAGCAATTAGAACATAACTATTTGAGTTTTAACACACAGGTCCACCAACTTGTCAAATATGACTCAATGAATAGTCTTTTCCCGTGGTTAAAGGAAGAAGTAAGCAGAAATGGAAGTATCGGGGTACATAGAGAAGAACAGAAATATTCCTTCCCTGTATATATGGATAAAGCACTCTTTTTATTTCAAAGACATTCCCTTTCTGTTTTTTCTTCTATCCTCATCACAACAGCATAATAATGAGTGAGAAGATATTATTATCCTCATCTCCACATGCACAGTTGTGGAAAACATTTCCAAATACTTAAGTTCAACACATAAGAGAAGGGACCAAAAAAAACCTCACAATTTATTTATTAAAAAGTGTATATTTATTCTTACATATTTAAAGTTCAGTCACCTTCAAAGTACTCCCCATTTGATGTAATGCACCTATCAAGACACTTTTTCCACTGCTCAAAACAGTTTTTTGAACTTATCAATGTTGATGCCTTTTAATTATTCTGCAATTTTTTGTTTATTTGTTTGTTTGTTTCACCTCTTCTACATCAGCAAAATATTTCCCTTTGAGGGATTCTTTCATCTGGGGAAATAAAAAAAGTAGCTCAGTGAGAGAGTGAGTGAATAGTCAGGATGGGGCATGAGCAGGGTGGGGCATCATGTTGTTTTTGGTCAAAAACTGCTGAACACTCAGTGCTGTGTAGACAGGTACACTCATAAGTCACCGATAAAGAAATGGGTAAGCCTGAAGAAATACAAAAGATTATTAGAGACTACTATGTACACCTGTCTGAAAACAAACTTGAAAATCTTAAGGAGATGGAAGACTTTCTGTCATCACACAACCTGCCTAGGTTGAAACAAGAAGAAATTGAGACCCTAAATAGACCAATAACAATCAAGGAAATTGACTATGTAATAAGAAAACTACCTACAAAAAAAGCCCTGGACCAGATG
>CAUYQG010249917.1:0-10789 GCA_963574415.1 Tarsius wallacei
TGATACCTGGAAGTCTTCTGAAAAGACAAAGTTGGTAAAGTTAATTATACCTAAAGTGTGCATTTCTCCAAAAGCATAGCTTCTACTTTCTCATCATTGTGTCAGGATTTAAGAACAAGATGAAAAATGGCTTCCCACTCTCGGTCTGTCCTTTCACAACACATCTTGGTTTTCTTTATATGTGTTAATAAAGCATCTAACACCTCAGGAAAAATTAAAGTATGTGTATTTTATTATTTGGAAATTAATCTCTTGTTCTTTTAGGGCCAAAATGAAATCCTAGCATTTCTAATTTTGCGGGTGTATTCAATTAAATATAGAAAGACTAAAAACAAAACAAAACAACACACACACAAAAGAACAAGAAAAAACTGCACTTTATCAGTGATTAAAAATAGTTTCATATCCAAATTACATGTTCATTCAATAAGAAGTGTTTCCATCCAGGTTCTGGATAGTAAGTATGGAATAAAAGCGAAAGAAAATCTGCATTGTGCGTGCTTATTCCAGTGCTGAGTATTCTTACAGAGAATGCTTTGTTATGGTTTCTTTTCTCTGATTAGGAAACCTGTCATTTCAGTTCAAAAGCCCCCTGTGATTTGAAAGTGCAAGGAAAGCACACACTGGTGAAGCGACTTGCCAGACCATTGAAGTTCAATTTAAGCATGCAAGGCAACTCTGGGGAGAGTGGAGCTGTTCTAGCCTGTGAAGATATCTATACCCTGAGCTGGTAGGAGGTACAGGGAAGTGATGGCAGAACCACAGGATACCTTTGATTCACAATAAGATACTGCCTCTTTTAGAATGAAAAGCCACCTGTTGTTTGTCAAAAGGTACTACTTACTGATTATTGCTTTACATATTAATGCAAAGGACCCTTGGAGGTAGTCTCTTGTGCAGCTGCTGAAAGTCAGTCTTTCACCTGTCTCCAGTAGGGCAAACTTAACAAAAAAATGTTTTGTACAACCAGTAGAGAATGCTTCTTTCTTTAAAGAAATCAGAGCTGTCTGCTGGGGGCAATGAAGGGGTGAGGCTACAGGGAGTACTGAGTTACTTATTGCCAAGCACAGAAAAATGCTAATAAGATTCATGCTGAGAAAAGCTCTCACTCATCAGGGTGCATCATTGCAGACATTAAGCTGAGGCTGTGAATTGCTATTAGCCAAAACTGAAGAAAGGCTAATGAGAATTGCGCCAAAAAATATCTTCTCAGTGTTTGAATAGCTTTCTGGGAGCTGAGGTTTGTAGTATTGTTTCTAAAATTATTTCTTTAGAAAAAGTTACCTGGTGACTAGGTAAATTTACCAGTATATGACCAAGGTACACTTACATTAGTGAGTCATTTACTAAGAAATATGAAATATCAAATAATAATTAAATGCTTTAATTCATAATCAAATGCATATATGCAGGTACATTAATTATATACATAATAGTCTAGTATTTATTGCATGAGACTCTGAATCTCAATTAAATGAGACTAATATGAGGACAAAGAAAATATGAATAGAAGAATTCACTGGCTTTTCAAAAGAAATTTTACATAAAGCCATAAAGAAAGAAAATCCATTTCTCCCTCATTTTTTGACAATATGGTAAAAAGTAGTTTGTATAACAGAGCAAATTGCAAACAGGAAGACCAGCCCCATCATTTTGTTTTATGAGAAAAAAATAAAAACAACAGCATGAAGTATCCACCAATTCAAAATTAACTGTGGATAAATGTATGATTCTTTTTGTTTTAACACTGCTACTTGGCTTATGCACCTCTGCTCAAGTACTTTTAGTAGAGTGCATGATCAACAAAACTTTGGAGGAAATTGGATATAGTGGATTTTGTAGTGATGCTTAAGAGGCAGGGGTCAAGGTGTGCTAATGAGCATAGTTCATTCTCATTGCCAAAAATGACTGGGATTATCTAATAAAAGTATATAAAACATCCTGACTTAAACATGCCTTCCAGTACACCCAGATAGAAATTCATGGAGAGAAACAAATTAGAATTGTGAAATTTTAAGAATCCAAATTATATTGTTTTGTTTTGTTTTGCTTTGTTTTGTTTTTGCTAACTAGCTCCCCTTGAGAGAATAACCACATGAGATTCTGGACAAGGATATACTCCATTCATTAACATTACAGACCTATAGTAACATATAGACTCTATGTGTAAGAAGGGAATTAACCTTCTCCCTTGACCATTTGATATTTAGAGATAGATGGAGTGCTCTAAGATTTGTGTGTGTGTGTGTGTGTGTGTGTGTGTGTGTGTATGTGTAACAGTGATCTGAATACATCTTGTCTGTGAAAATGCTCTGATAATCAAGATTATGTTTGCTAGTTCTCAGTTACTTCACTTTCCTCTATGTTTCCAAAACCAATTAAGAAAACTTAGGAGTAAAAGAAAATATGGCTTTGTTCTTACAGGGGATAGTAAACTTTTCCTCTACTTTCTGAGGGTTTGAAAGTTGAGCCTCTGAAATAAATTGACAGAGGCAGGTAAAAATTTACAAAATGTATGTGCATGGGTGCATCACACGAAAGAAAACCAAATACCCCAAAACTCTGTGTGATCTAGAAGCTCACATACCTTCTTCATAGGGCAGAGGAGAGAGAGGAAGTAGGCAACTAAGGAGAAAGTAAATGATTTGTAGGAAATATAACTAGGCCCTCAGAAGAACAGGTAACAGTCTGTGACAAAATTTGTGTAGGAGTGACATCTACACCATTTTTTTCCTGTAATAGAAGTCAATGTTCCCTGGGTGATGAAATTCCTGCAAAGGGCATTGATGATAATTGAGTTTCTTTTGGAAAATCTGTCCCTAGGCAGATAAGGGGTGTTCACAGAAAGCCCCTCCCTGCATTTGCTGTTTCCCAAGTGCTCTTAGTTTGATGCCATCGACGTACTAAAGTGGCATAATTTGGGGTGGCATTTCCTGAACCCTTTCATTCAGAATAAAATGTTGACTTCCAATTTCTCACTTAAATTAACGTACCTACCTCAAACTACTAGTTTGCATACATTTAAAAGAAAAATGTCACCAGGCACATGTTGAATACAGCAAGGAAGACTTTATAGTCAAGACTATTGCAATAAGAATCAGGATTACTGCAATAGGGAAGAGAAGTTGAATCCTACATGGAAAAAAAAGGTGGCTGAAATAAAAAATGGAATTTATAAAGGTTGGAAGGTTGGGATAAGCTGGCAGAGAAATACTAATGAAGGAGGAGAGAGGTTGACTAATGTGATTAAGCCCTCTGTGTTTGTTATTGTCACTTATCTAAGTTAGTGTTAGGTTGGCCAGTTGGTGCCATGGGAAAGATGCAAAGAGTAGGTCAGAAAAATTTTATCTTGAAGTGGACCAGAGAAAATGGGTGACCCACCTCACCAAAACTGGAGAGGTGACCAGACGCTTAAGGAACATTTGACAGTGAATGGCTTGAGGTTGAAAGCTTTTAGTGGGGACAGGTAAGCATTCTTGGGTGAGATAACACAGGAGCTGCCACAATGGTGATGGGGTGGTGGTTTGTGTCATATTGGTCATGAAGAGCTGATCATAATAGATTAGGTCAGCTTGACCCTTTATGACTAAAAGACAAATACTTTGCATAAAAGGTAATTAGCACAAAGCGTGTTTGGGGGATTACAAGACAATTATCAGTAACAACCTTTGAGAAATCTATTTTTTTTTTTGTATTTCTAAGATTTTTAAAAAACTTTTTTTATTATAAAGAAGTGGGGTACAATTCAGGGTTAGGTGTACAAACGTTGATTATGCAGGTGTACAATTGTTGATGAGGTATGCCCCTTCCTCCCCTAGCAGTTCCCCTCAACTGCTAATCCCACTGCCCTTCCCCTGACAGTTTCCCACTAGGGATTCCCAGTACTTCTTTATGACTGCATAATATTCCATTGTGTATATGTACCACATATTCTTTTTCCAGTCCAGCTTCAATGGGCAACATGGTTGGTTCCATGTTTTTGCTATTGTGGATAGACCTGCAGCAAACATACTTGTGCAGGCATCTTTTTTATAGAATGATTTGAGTTCCTTTGGGTATATTTCCAATAGGGGAATTGCTGGGTCATAAGGAAGGTCAATTTCTAGTTCTTTCAGAAATCACCACACTGTCTTCCAAAGAGGTTGCACTAGTTTGCATTCTCACCAGCAGTGTAGAAGCGTTCCTTTTTCTCCACATCCTCGCCAGCATTAGTTGTCGTTTGTTTTATTAATCATGGTCATTCTTACTGAGGTTAGGTGGTATCTCAATGTGGTTTTGATTTGCATGTTTTGTATCTTGTATAATGATTGTAAGGTGGGTTGAAATAAGCTGCTGAAGAAACGTGACAAAGTTAGCAATGTTAAAATGGCTGCCACTTTGACTGAAGTTACTCCATTTTGGCTTCCCACCCTTTCAGTACACTTGCAGAGAGACTAAGAAATGGAGTCCCTATCTTTCTTAAATGTTAAGTTCAAAGGGATTACTCCCAGGATATTGTGGAAGATATTTCTGTATCATAGTATTGCATCTTAAAGGAGAAAAGGAATAATTCAGAATTTACATTTTTCTAAAGTTCATATTCAAATAAAAAGGAGTTTTTTTTTTTAATTATTATTTTTTTATCCAAGAGTTTACTCAAGTGCAGAGGAATCTTTTGGCTGTCTTGGTCTGCTGCAGGTGAAAATGGAAAACACACACACACACACACACACACACACACACACACACACAGACTGATCTTGACAAAAGAGGAAACCAGAAGACAGTAGCCATATTTGGGACATGTTGACTAAAAGCCAAACTGTAAAATATTTAAAAAGGTTTATTCTAAGCCAACATAAGTGACCAAGGCCTAAAGAAAGTCTCAAGATGTCCTGAGAACAAGTGCCCAAGGCTGTTGGGTTACAACTCAGTTTTATACATTTTAGGGAGACAGAAGTCACCTGTATAGATTTATACATGTAAAATATACATTGGCTTAGCCCTGATCATGAGTGAAAGGACAGGATGACAGTGGGAAGCCATTTTTCATCTTGTTCTTAAACCCTGACACAATGATGAGAAAGTATGTTTTTGGAGAAATGCATACGTTAGGTAAAATTAACTTTGCCAACTTTGTCTTTTCAGAAACAGACTTCCTGGTGCCAGGTATCAGAGGTATCTCACAGCGGCAATCAATCAAGCTTTCCTGGAGTAAAGGGAATCTACAAGGTCTAAGACATCATGCAATGGGCAAGGTTTGTAAAAGTCATGAAACTTGTAATTACAAAAGTTATGACCGCTCAGAGGGGGAGCAGGTGGGGATTCAATCTTCCAGGAAATTGGGTGCTATCTACAGGGAAGTCAAGGATCCCCCCGAGGCTACCCACTGGGAATGCATAGGAGATAAGGGGAAGTGCACCCTCCATTAGCTCTAAGGAATGTCATTTGGGAAGGCACAGGAGCATTAGAATCCTTGTCATGCCCTTCTCTAGGGGCTATGATAATGTGGGCAGACATTAGGGGGTCTCTGTGTCACAGGATCTCCAAAACATTCCTAGGAGGTCTATTAGAAAGTCATGGCAGTCTACCTGATTGCAACATCTCCAAGGAAAGGTTTTAAGCCAGGACTCAGGGGAGCTATGGTGCCACACTCATCTAGAGTGTAGATAGGTCTGTTCCCTGTTTGTGGCAAGTGAACTTATCTTTTTTTTTTTTTTTTTTTTTTGATTTGGAGTCTCAATCTGTCGCCCAGACTGGAGTGCAGTGGCCGCTCCCGGCCACCGCAGCCTCGACCGGCTGGGCTCAGCGATCCTTCCGCCTCAGCCTTCTAAGTAGCTGGAACTACAGGCACGTGCTACCACACCCGGCTGATTTTTGATTTATTGTAGAGATTAGGTCTCGCTTGCCCAGGTGGGTCTCGAAGCCGCGGGCTCAGGCAATCCACTCACCTCAGCCTCCCAAGGCGCGGGATTACAGGCTGAGCCACCAAACCTGGCAAGTGAATTTATCTTAAATAAATCTTTTCTTTCTCTGTCTCTTTGTGTGTTGCAGTTCTTTGCATGACTCAAATCTCTGGGTTGCCAGCGTGCACCCCTGCTTGTCGGCTCCAGCGGTGCTGCGCCCCTGTGCCTCCCTCTCCACGCATTCACCCTCACCCTATCCGTGCCCTAACAATGAGATATCTTCGAGCAGAGGCTTACAATTCACAGGTGATTTCAAAAATGTTGTGACTGGCAGTTGGTTGAAAGAGTTAAGATTTGTCTAAAGAGTAGTAGAAAGAAGTGCTTGAGTTAACATAAGGAAGGGGTTAGGAAGCGAGGTTTTAATTATGTAGATCAAACTTTTAAAAGTAACAGGTTTCAGAGAAAATAGATGGTAAATGTCCTCTTGGGATCTAAAAAGGTGTCAGATTTGTAGTTAAATCCCTCCTGGATCTGTGAAAAATCTAGCAAGGGAAGATTTTTCTACAGATGGAAATTTCACCCACAAAAGACGGCTTTGGAGGGCTATTTCAAAATATGTCAAATAAATATATTTGGGGGTAAAATTTGTTTATTTTCTTCAGACCTGATAACTGTTATGTGATGCTATACCAGAGTCAGGTTGGAATTTGGTATTTTATGGCCACAAAGAGTCTGTTTTGTCAGTTTTGTGATCTCTATTCTAATGTTAATGTTAGTCAGTTGTCTCTAAGCTGCAAATTTAATTTTTCAGGTTTCTCTTGAACCTGAAGAAGTCCATTAAATAGGTTGAGGGGCCTAGAATTTTGTTTTTAGTTTACAGACCCTTCTGTCAAATCTAGCACACAAAAGCCATTACCCCTCTTGTGGGGAGGACTAATTGAAGTAATATGAGTCAAAAGATCTGAAACGCTCTCTGTAAAATGATGTTCATAATGTTCCCATAACATTAAAAAGACATGAAAACTTGTGCATTATTGTTTACTTTTAATTCCGAAGCATAATCAAAGAATGTTGCAATATAATTTTTTCAGAAAAGTTATCAGTATTCTAAGAAATATCTGGTACACTTTTGTGAGTGAGCCCTCTAATGCCACCCACGATTGGTTTTATAAGCCTTACACAGTTCTAACATATTTCAAAGTATAATTTATGTATTCTTGTTACCCAATAATTTGACTTTATGGTCTTAGAAAAATAATCAGTAGAATTTTCAACATAATTCCTTTATAATCAAAGAAAATGCTTTATTTCAGTTATTTTAAGTACACTGAGTTCCATTTTATTGCAAATAATTTAGTCTATCTTGGTAAGTGTTTTGTGTGCACTTGAAATGAAGGTATATTCTGCTGTTATTATGTGGAATGTTTTAGAAAAGTCAATTAGGTTAGTATGAGTGACTGTGTGTTGCAAGTTTTGTAATTATATATTTTTTTCTATTTGATTATCAGTTATTGAGAGAGAAATATTGAAATATCCAACTGTAATTGTAGATTTGTCTATTTGTCTATTCAGGTCTGTCAATTTTTTTCTTTATGTATTAGTTCCCCCTCGTGGGTTATGGTTAAGCAATTCTCTGCAATTAGTACAACCCCTGTGGAAAACAGTGTGATGATTTCTAAAAGATCTAAAAACCAATCCTCCATACAACCCAGCAATTCCGCTTCTGAGAATATACCCAGAGGAACTCAAACTATTCTACAAAAATGACACCTGTGCATGCATGTTTATTGCAGTGCTATTCACAATTGCAAAAACATGGAACCTACTATGCTTCCCATCAAAAGTGGACTGGACAAAAAAAATGTGGTACATATACATGATGGAATATTATGCAGCCATAAAAAAGGAAAAAATTATGGACTTCGCAGCAACATGGATAGATTTAGAGTCTGTCATACTCATTGATCTATCACAGAAACAAAGAACTGAGTACCACATGTTCTCACTCCTAAGTGGACCCTGAACACTTATCATACTACTACAAGAAAGGCATTGGCAGTAGTGGGATTCTGTCAGGGGAGGTAGGGGCATGTAGCATCAATATGGGTACCTGATGCTAAACCAGGCAAAGTGAGGACCAAAGGGAGATGCAAACTTCACCTGAACACTGACCACTTATGTTCCTAATCCAGAATTGTACCCACATCTTTAAAATAAAACATTAATAAAAAATAGAAATTCTTCATGCAGTGAACTGGGCGCTTGTAGTGCTCACTCAGCTCATTCCCTTTCTCTCAGAGATTACTATCCTCAACTGTCTGTTGTAAAACACAATAGTTGTTTCATATATTTTGTACATGGCTTTAGAGGTTTAATGTAGAAGGATCAATCTTTTCCTGTTACTTTGTCATGACTAGAAACCTTGTTTTTAGATTTTTCTATAGCATATCTGAATGTACACAGAAGGAAGAGTATTGAAGAAAGATTGGTAAAACTGCATCTTATAAGAACAATAAAGATTTGTTCTCTTCAGATAGTTTCCCTAAAATCTGATTTTGAACAATGAAAATACGTGAAATATACAAAAGAACATTGACTACACTTCATTCCATAGAATACACACTTTGAGAAATATTAGGTGTTCAATGGGGGTAATATTGTAAAATAAATATTGGAGACATTGCCTAGTAAAACTCCTTGTTGATAAAACCTCAAAAGCATTTGGATATTTAATATTTGTGCGACCTTGAATAAGATACTTAATCTCTGTGTATCTCAGTTTGCTTGCCTTTTAAATAACTGTGATTATAGTGTCTCCCTCATCACGTTGTTCTAAGGATTAAATAGTTTCATAAATATAAGAGCTTGTAACCGTGCTTGGCACCTAGTGAGTGCTATATAGTGTCAGCAATATTTAATAGTCTGACAAGTCCTGAACTTAAGCTCACACAAACATATACAACTGTTTAAATAGTTTTAATAGTTAAACATATCTCTGTATGAAGAGAAGACTTTTACCTCAGCATTAAATTATCTGATTTGAGAAGCATCTATACAAATGAAATACATATGCTTCTAATTATTCTTCAAATATTACTTTGCATAGTCAATTTTTTGTTATGCATTGATTAAGGTTTTATTCTCTACCTAAAATAGATTCCCTGAACATTTCAGTGAAGCCTGGACAGGTTTTCAGTATTTTATTTCTCATCCTTAGAGTGATTCTCAACCTCATAATTTAATAGTACCATGGTAGATAAATTTCTTTGAGTAGATTCATTTGATAAAGCTTCAATTCTCTCCAAATTTAAAAATTTTCCCCAAACAAGAGACAGAACTTAAACACCCCTGCCCTTCCTTTAAAGTTGATGCCTGTGCACTAGTTATGTGTTCCATGATCCCAAATGAATAGAAATGTTAGATTCATACCAGATGTGTTATGGTTAGAATGCTTCTCCTCAGAGTGGTAAAGTTTTCTGAGTTTTCACTATGAGAAAATGTCAGGGCTTATAGTTTGAATGTGTCAAGACATATCTGATTTAATATTCAGAATACCAGAAAGTATATAACCCAATAGATTTTTACATTTTATTTAGGACAATTCAACAGAGGCTTTTGGAGCTGCTGAAGATCATCTGGATAGATAATTGAGAAATACCTAATTCAGTAGTTCAGTGAAGACATTTTGCCACTGGGAGATAAAAGGGAGGTGAAGAATTTATGGCCTAACTCTGAGACTGAGACTCAGTCTCAGTGAGATTGAGAATAAACAGTCATTCCCATTAACTCCCCTGCATGATACCTAAAATCATGTGAAATTTTACATTATTGTTTTATGCTGTTCAACATGGCTGCCTAAGAATTATTAAGAAAAACATTGTTTATGATATTTAGGTTAATGTTAATTATTGTTTGGAGTGTGAAATACTACTTTTCCTTTAATTATACTTTATTATACTGATACTTTCCTATAACTTGAATGGTAAGAATTAGCCAATTTTTAAAAATCACCGTAGACTTTTATATGGTGAGGAAAAAAGGTGGTTTTGTCTTTGTCAATGTCATAGTGAGTTCAGCTTGTTAAAACAAAGTGCCACAGACTGGATGACTTAAAAGCAAAACAATTTTTTTCCCCTTATAGTTCTGAAGTCCTGAAGTGTGAGATCATGAGATTGGGTGCCAGCATAGTCAGTTTCTGATGAGGGCCCACCCCAGAGTTGCAGGTGTGGATGGCTGTATTCTTGCGAGAAAGCTCTCTGGAGTCCTCCTTATAAAGACATTAATACCATTCATGCTGGCTTCATCCTCATGACCTAATCATTCCCCAAAAGCACCACTCTCAAATGATACCACATTGGGGGTTAGGGTCATTCAATCAATTGCTGTCAGAAACCACAAATTTCATTTGTGACCTCTAAACAAGTCTGCATACATTTGCATTTAGAAACTTAGTATGTTCAGGCCGGGCTCAGTGGCTCAGTTTGTAATCTCAGCACTTTGGGAGGCCAGGTGGCTCAGCCTGTAATCCCGCGCCTTTGGGAGGCTGAGGTGAGTGGATTGCCTGAGCCCGCGGGTTCGAGACCCGCCTGGGCAAGCAAGACCTCATCTCTACAATAAATAAAAAAAAATTATCAGGGCGTGGTAGCGCGCGCCTGTAGTTCCAGCTCCTTGGAAGGCTGAGGCGGAAGGATCGCTGGAGCCCAGCAGGTCGAGGCTGTGGTGGCCGGGAGCGGCCACTGCACTCCAGTCTGGGTGACAGAGCAAGACTCCAACTCAAAAAAAAAAAAACAAAACAAAAAGAGACACTAGGCCAGACTCCGTGGCTCAGCCTGTAATCTCAGCACTTTGGGAGCCGAGGGTCCAAGATCAGCCCGAGCAACTTTGCGAGACCTAGTCTCTACAAT
>CAUYQG010249922.1:0-30676 GCA_963574415.1 Tarsius wallacei
TTCCCTGTCTTGAAAAACTCCTTGACCCAATTAAATTACTAGATAAATATGCATGCCTAAAATCCTAGACACTTCTCAAAAGAAGACATATGGGCAGTCAACAGACACATGAAAAAGTGCTTAGCCTCACTAATCATCAGAGAAATGCAAATCAAAACCACATTGAGATACCACCTAACCCCTGTAAGAATGGCCATCATTAATAAAACCAACAACAGATGCTGGCAAAGATGTGGAGAAAAAGGAACGCTTCTACACTGCTGGTGGGAATGCAGGCTAGTACAACCTCTTTGGAAGACAGTGTGACGATTTCTGAAAGAACTAGAAATTGACCTTCTAAATGACCCAGCAATTCCCCTATTGGGAATATACCCAGGGGAACTCAAATTATTCTATGAAAAAGATACCTGCACACGTATGTTTGTTGCAGCTCTATTCACAATAGCAAAAACATGGAACCAACCCTGTTGTCCATCGAAGTTGGACTGGATAAAAAAAATGTGGTAAATATACACAATGGAATACTATGCAGCCATAAAGAAGGACAAATATATGGACTTTGCAACAACTTGGATGGATTTGGAGTTAATCATACTCAGTGATTTATCACAGACACAAAGAAGTGATTTCCATATGTTCCCACTCATAAGCTGACCTTGAACAATTATAAGGTTATAAGAAAGTGATTGGCAGTAGTGAAAAACTGTCTGGGGTAGGGGTGGGATTGGCAGTTGAGGGAAACTGCAAGGGGAGGGAGTGGCATACCTCATCCACAAGGGTACCTGCATGATCAATGTTTATATACCTAACCCTGAATTGTACCCCACATGTCTATAATAAATAATAATTTAAAAAGACAAAAACAAAAATAAAAAACTCTTGACCCAATTAAATTACTCTATAAATATGCATGCCTAAAATCCTAGGTTTTTTCCTTATACTCAAACAAATCCATCTATACCTGTCATAGCTTTCTACTCACCAAGCTCATATAATTGATGTATAAAATAAAAATATC
The DNA here is from genome assembly GCA_963574415.1 of Tarsius wallacei. NCBI lineage: Eukaryota > Metazoa > Chordata > Mammalia > Primates > Tarsiidae > Tarsius > Tarsius wallacei. The sequence continues at coordinate 1,019 of CAUYQG010249922.1, forward strand.
AACTCATTAATTTACAATTTGATGCATAACCATAAAAAACTTAAAATATTTGTATAAAATAAAGACACTGGAAAACCAAAAGTTAACCTCAAAATTGTTTGATGTAAATGAAATTAAAATAAAAAATTTTATGAAATTTAGATGGCACTGAGCAAAATTTAGGTAGCATAGTGCAAATATTCTTGAATTCAATGATCAAATCTCAGCTTGATCACTTATAAACTATGTAACTAGGATAAATTATTTTCCATCCCTCAATATACTCAGTAGTGAAATGGGAGTAATGGTTGTTATTTACCTCAGATTAAATGTGAAATACTTAAAACAACATCTAGCCTATATAAAATAAGATTCTATTATGTAATCAATCTCACTATGAGAATGGGTGGGCTGATGGGGCCTTCATAGTTCAAGACTGTCAGGTGGTTTATCTCCTGGACACTGCTTGAATGGGCCCTGCCAACATCTGCTACCATACTGCCCCTTTTACTATATATCCAGAGCTGACGAATCATCTCTATGTTGTACATTTTTTTCTTAAGATTTAAGTTAAACAAACTGTGACAAATCTTTCTGTACCCATGAACCATTTTGTCTCCTTAAGATAATCTTGCACATCTGTTGTGAGCCATTTAGCATTGGTTTTTACAGTTTAATCATTAATATACAAATGTATCTCTTCCTTGCTCCTTATGAGAAGCCCTGTTACCTCTCTATGTGTAAAACTAAGTGTTCTCACAAATAATAAAAACATTTGGACAAAGTCAAACAGGGTCAGTTCAAGCCTTTTTTTTCTTTTTTTTTTTTTCTTTTTAAAGAAAAGACAAAGTACTGCAGAAATAACATGTACCCCTGGCTGGGCAATTGACCAGGCTAACTACCTCAATATTCTACATGGACAGAACTCAGAAAATTAAAACAAAATAAATGTATGATGACTCAATTTTTTCAGGTTCTTCTGGTCAAATTATTGAGTATAAGTATCTTTTCTATAAAGCTAGCCATTTCATTTTTAAGATTTTACGTTTTTCTCTCTTGCTATTTTGATTATAGTAGTAAATGTGCTACTTATCTTAACCAATAAAGCACTATGTCATAGTTCTATTTTGAAAAGATTTTTGAAGGCTAGAATTACAGCTGACATATTTCTTTCTAGATTTAACTTACACAAGAAAAAATGGACATGTACAGCTTAAGAAAATTTTATAAGTCACGTCTCAGGTACCCTTAGTTCCAGTGTTTGAGAGTCAAAACTCTTATTCTGAAGCGCAGCCAACTTCTAAAATATCCACTTTAGTGACTCTTTGGCTTTCTTGACATCTGGACTAATCAATTTTGAAATTAACAAAATAAGGCCCTGGCAAATGTAGACACATTGATAAATTGTGCTTTCTGGGAAAATTCTTGATAATTATTTTGTGTTAAAGATATAGACAGATTGATGATAAATGATAGATGATAGATAGATAGATAGATAGGCATAGACAGAGTGTGTCTGTGTGTATGTATCTCTCTCACTCTGCTTCTCTTCATTCACTACCACTATCTCACATTTCTCATTTGATACTGATTGTATCTTTGTCACACAGGGAGGCCAGTTTTTGTCATTCTCACATTTCAAATGGGTAGCCTGAAATTCAGAGAGTTTAGCTAATTAAGTCCAAATAATCTCTTAGTGAATGATAAATTCAGGCTTCAATCTCAGGTTTTCTAGCTTTATGTCTGTTCTTCTTTTGATTCATTCAACTTCAAAATAAATATAATTCCTTAAAAATATATTTTTCTTTTAGATAGTGTTTATAAAGTAATAGTTGTGGAAGAAGGGTACATAAATGTATTGTAAAGGGAAAGGATTAGATAACAAAAATAATTCTGAAAGTTAGAGTTCAAAATAAATGATACAGCTTTTAAGACAAAGTGCTCCTGGACTTTGGTGGGAGGGGAAAAAAGAAGGAAATTAAGGAATAGAATTTTAAGAATTTTGACCGGAGCTTCTGAGAAATTCCAGCTGTGAGTGTGATGCTTTCAGGTATAAAAATGAAAACAAAGCAATAGACACAGCTAAATGAGACAAGCCATGACTGTGAGTAGTTGCAATAACAGATAATTCAATGCTGCGTGCATGGATGGGTTCTTTAATGTCCAGGAAATTACAATCAAGGTATGACTGTAATTGTATATTAAAGTAGCTTTTTTGATATATATATATATATATGTATGTATGTATATATGATGAAATTTAGATGGCACTGAGCAAAATTTAGGTAGCACAGTGCAAATATTCTTGAATTCAACTATCAAATCTCAGCTTGATCACTTATAAACTGTGTAACTTAGGATGAATTATTTTCCATCCCTCAATATACTCAGTAATGAAATGGGAGTAATGGTTGTTATTTACCTCAGATTATAAATGTGTGATATATATATATATGTTTGAATATATATAGTAAGGAATCCAATAGCCTTATCTGTCATTTTCAGGTACAAAATTAGTCTGAACTTATTTTGGAAAATGTGAAAAGCTTTGAAGTAACTTTATTTCTTTGAAATAGCATACAACTTTTAAAAAAATTGTTTAGCTACTGCTCAGAGAAAGTCAAATCATTTTGAATCACAGAGGCTAACTTAGGATAGAAATTGCTGGCATCTCTTGGTTGTGTAGTTTATGTCAAATGTGCTGTGACAGAAATTTCAGAGTTTCACATTGAAAATTACAGTTGGGGAAAAACAGCTTTCACAAAAATGAAGGGTTAAAAAAAAAAAGGAAAAATAGCATTTTGTTTCCATGTGTTACATAGTCCTGATGGGTCCTTTAAGTATTTAGAAATCTGATCCCCAGTCTTCTCCTAATGGTTTTAAAATGAAGCCCTTGAAAGTTGTGCTCAGCAAGTATTCTCGTTCTTTCACTACTCTGTTTCCTTTTTCTCTCTGCAGACTCTTTCAGCTGTATCTGTCCAATCACCTCCCCTATATGCCTGGCCTTCCCCTAAGAATATTTTTATGGTGTTGAAAGTGAGTGTGCTTTATTCAAAGGATGTAGGGACAAGTGAACACATCCAGGGACTATTTTAACAATTTTTGTGATTCAAAAGAAAACAATTGTGGGTTTATGTATGAGAATTTGAGAAAGAATAATCAAAGGGAGTCCATTAATATATTTTCAAATGATGACATAAAGTGTCTTATGACAAATACGCAAGCTGATGGAACAAAATGGCAAAGTTTTGGAAAAGAACCTTAGACTGACACTCTAGAAAACTTAATTTTATCGACATGTAATGTGTAAAGATTCTTATGCTTAAAGAGGTCAGATCTCTTGCTTATTTCAGCTTATTCATTTAACTAGACTTAAAAACAAGGTGAAAAGGGTGGCAATATAATAATTTTGCTCAATTTTTAGAGCAAAATATATTGTCTCCAAATTTTAATTATGTGGTCTGAGTATATTGGTGAATATTTATGATATTTTAATTTAAGTCTAATTACTTTTATAAGAGAGACAATGCAGTATGGTGGGAAAAGCATGGGCCATCTCTGTCTCAACGATTTTCTCTCAATTTCCTCATGAATGACTTATAAGAATTTCAGTTAGATAGATAGATGATAGATAAATAGATAGATAGATAGATAGATAGATAGATAGATAGATGATGGATAGATGAAAGATAGATCGACCTTGTCAACATACTTGAATCCATATATTTCTTTTAGTTCACCTCATTTTCTCTGATCTAAAGTCTCCTGAAAAACACAAAATATCTACAATTAAGTGCAAAATTGTTGGTGATGATCAAGAGATGGAAACAAATCTGTTTATCTAGTCATGGATCCTCAAACTGAATTCACTATTTATTTTTCCTCAGTAGATGATCTATTACCAGAGGTCTAACAGACTAGTAAGATAAAAGAAGAGTAGAGAAGTAGCAATGAAAGCAATAGGTCAGAAACCATTAAGGAAAACTAACAAAAATCCAGAGGACTCAGACTGAAGGGAGAGCAAAGGGTCAATCCTCAAAAAAATAAGTTCAGCAATCAAAGTCATGTGTCCATGAATATACTTCACAAATATTTTTTGAGAATCTACTTGTGCCAGGAACACTTCTAGGGGACATAAAAGGGAAGAAATCAAGAAAAGTTTCTTTTCTTTGTAAGAGTTTTCATTCTAGTTAAGGAGAGAGTAAATAGATGGCAGTGATTAGAGTTAGAGGAAAGGGGATAGAAAGTAAAAGTATAAAAAGTGATTTTTAATTTTATTTTAGAGTTGTGGGATTCATGTAAGAATTTGCTATATAAGTAAATTGTATGCAGATGAGGTTTGGGCTTTTAGTGAGCCCATTCTTCCCCTGGAAGTGGGCATGGTACCCAATGGATGGTTGGGTGCCCTTATAATTCCTCCCTTACTCCCTCCTTTAGCAGTGCCTAGCGTTTGTTGTCCCACCTTTGGGTTCACATGTTCAAAGTTTAGGGCCAACTTGTGAGTGAGAACATGCGTTATTCAGTTTTGTTTTTTTTTCTGTGATAACAAAAACATGGAATCAACCAGAGGCTGATCAAAAGTGGACTGGATAAAGAAAATGTGGCACATATACATAATGGACTAGTATGCAGTCATAAAAAAGAACAAAATCATGTCCTTTGTGAGCAACATGGATGTAGCTGGAGACCATCATTCTAAGAAAGTGACATTTAAATAAATTTCTGAAGAACAAAAGCCATATATGAAGAACATTTCAGGAAAGAAAGCAGAAACTGTAAGGAAGTTGAGGTCAAGGTGCCTAGAATATTAGAATACAGTCAGCATGCCAGTGGGGCTGCAGTTGAGTGATTCAGAGGGAGTAGCAGGAGATGAGATCCAAGAGGTAACTTGACCAGATGATACTATGAGTTATTTCCAGGGTGTTGTATTTTCTTTGAATAAGATGAAAAGTCGCAGGAGGTTTTGAGAAGAGGAATAACATAAAGATAAAGTTATGAAAGTAAAGTAAGAGAGATGATCAAAGTAACACGTCCAACATCAAAAAAAGGTGATGAAATATAAGGAAAGGAAAAAGATTTTGTCAAAACGTTAATCGCAGGAAGTAGTTTGTGATACACAAGACACCAGCTCTCCCAACATTACCTCTGTTTTTGGTCTGTTGATTACTTTTAAATGGATGAAAGAGAGTTCAGAGTGTGTTCAGTCTGCAGATGAGTTCTGGAGTCAGGGAAAGAAGGAAAGCAAATATTTATCAATGAGTAAATATACATTTTCCTATGGGTTTCAATTGTTTTTAAACCTTTTCAAGACAATAGATGCTCATCTGCAGACTGATCACACTCTGAACTCTCTTTCGTCCATTTAAAAGTAATCAACAGACCAAAAACAGAGGTGATATTGGGAGAGTTGGTGCCTTGTGTATCACAAACTACTTCTTGCGATTAACGTTTTGACATCTTTTTCAAATATGTTATCTTTGTATCCAATCTTTACTGCTGATAGTACACTAGAGAAAGCTGTAGGTGAACTGAGGACATGATGGTGTGGAAAGCAATTATTTTCTCAAAATGCATTATAATTGGTTCACATTGCAGTGTTCTTGAAAACTGAATTGATTTATCTCATTAAAAAAAAACTATTGTGATTGGATTGCCTGAGCCCGCGGGTTCGAGACCCGCCTGGGCAACTTGGTGAGACCTCATCTCTACCATGAATCAAAAAATTAGCCGGGCGTGGTAGCGCGCGCCTGTAGTTCCAACTACTTGGAAGGCTGATGCGGAAGGATCGCCAGAGCCCAGCAAGTCGAGGTTGCGGTGGCCGGGAGCGGCCACTGCACTCCAGTCTGGGCGACGGAGTGAGACTCCAACTCAAAAAAAACCAAAAAAAAAACTATTTGATTTTACCTCAAGTATAATGCTACGAAGTATTGATTGTTCATTTTAAGACAAAAATATAAATCTAAACATATTTTGGAATTCCATATAATAATATGGAATAATGAGTACCTAGTGAAGACACTGCTTTAAACATCTATACTGTATTTTGTTAATTTCCCACGCCATGAATCATAATTTCCCAAGATAAAATGCAAACACTTGCTTTCCGAGCCTTCTGTGTAATATATGACCTACCTTTCTCTCGTTGGAGGCACTCTCAGGAAAAGGCAACAGACAGCAGGAGGGGCTGTGGATGTGTTGCAGCAGCCCCAGGCAGCAGGACACTGGTGTGATGTTGACTTATTCCGAAGAAAACACTTGGAGGACAGGTTGGTAAAATCACGGGTATGTGATTACTTAGGGAGGGAGCCGATGGGAGCATAAAGCTTGCTGCACCCCAGTAGACAGTGGGTAGAGTTGATACACCCCACCGTGGGAAAGGCAGCAAGACACAGCAACAGCATTAGGAGCAAAGATGCAGAAACAAACATTTTGAATCTCAGTAACTGCAAATCTCCAAGGGCCTGGGTCACGGACAGCCTTGGCTAGCCAACCTTTCAGACGAGAAACAGTCGTCAGCAGGGGAGGGGGGAGCCGGGCATATGTCCTTCATTGACCCCGCAGTGGTGTATCGGGTGTGTCGGGCTCTAATAGTCGTGCTCTGTGCTCAGTATCCAAGACGCAAGCTATCTATGGTTTCCTTGGATGAGGGTGGTAGGATCTTTTTGGTAAAAGTGTGAATCAGCAGTGGTGACTGCTATTAAAACTGGCTTCATAGCACTGATCCTGCATCTATATCTCTAAAATTTTCAAGATTTTATGAGGTACATAATATCTTTTAATACAGAGGTCGGTATTGCTTGATATTGTAAATAAAGTTTTATTGGAACACAGTTACACTTAGTTTATGCATTGTTTATGACTGATTTACTAGAATGTCAGTGTTGATTGTTTTCAACAAAGACCACATGGCTTACGAAGTCTAAAATATAAAGTCTCCAGCCCAAACAGAATACGTTTTCTGGCCACTGCTTCAATAAAAACTTTTCTGCTTTAGCTAGTTAGAGTGGGCCATATTGCGTGCAACTAAGACCGTAATTGATGCAATCTATTTTAAGGGTAAGGGAACTAGGACACAAAGAGTTTAAATAATGTCCTGAAGTTTACATGTTTAGTAAGCAATAAAACTAAGATATAAAACCTAAGGACTCAACTCCAGAGCTCAAATTTTAAACTACATGCTATATTTCTTCTGTTACATTTTGTGTTGGCTTTAGGGTTAATGTAAAGTTTGGGAGTCTTGACTGAGTATTTCAGTTTTCATTTATATGTGTGTATTTGTAGAAACTTGACTGATTTAGTAACTATATGAGTTTAACTTTGTTTATTTAGGGCCAAGCTTTCAGATAAAGGTTTTTTTGTTAAGAGTTTTACTTAAATTTGGGTTGGAACTTGATCTACTAATCTTTCTGTCTAAATATTTTGCTAATCATATTTAAGATTTTTTGTAATTCTGAAAATTTACATATTATTTTCTTTTCTGGTTATCTTTCAAAGCACTGTCAAATCATAATGGATTATTCCACTGTCAGGCTGAATTAGGAGCCTCTGCTTTCAGAAGCTAATAATGGTTGTAAAGAAAGTAATTTGTTTAGGGAGTATAAGCAACATTATATCACCAGGTAATGATAAAGGCAAGTGTGTGGTCTTTCTGTGGATAAAAAATAACTTTTGTGCAATTGTAAAACTCAAAGTTCTGGTTCATATGAGAAGATATTGAAAAGTAAGAATTTGAGAAATAGAATTTTAAAAATAAGAAAACAAGAATGGCATGGACTCTCAGTTCTGGAACAGATTCCTCACCATCTGCAACCAATCTGTGTTCCCTGTAAATTCAATTAAACATCTTGCCCATCAGTAAATTTCAACCCCTTCATGCCGATTTCCCCCTAATTAATGGAATTTTATTTCATAATTTTTTTTGTTTATTTGTTAGACATGATTTCAAAATCTCAATAGGACAGTTAAAGAAAGATATGGATGCCTTATAAATACAATATATGTCCTTAATAATGTAACTATATAGTAACTAAAAACATGGAATAATTTTTTGACCACCAAATTGCAAAAGTAATAAAATATTTAATTTATGTTTACGCCACTGAAATGCTCTTTACACAGGAAAAATGAATGCTTTCATTATAAAATTTAGCAGACTGACAAAAACAGTATACCATGAATACATTGTCTGACTCTAAGGAACAACAACAACAAAAGAATCAAAGTGATTTTGGCTATTGATATATAACTGCTCCAAAAATAGGAATAAAATTAAAGCAATGTTTAGTAGTCAAACTTGGCATGTATTATATAAATACTGATGATATCTAGGTTGAGTATAGACTAGATATATAAATGAAAAGTGGTTTGTGAATTTCTTTAATCATTCCCAAGTAAAACACAGCAAACACTCTTTATTGATATATATAAACAAATGGGAGCTTGTTCCACAAGTTTTGGGACTCATAAATATTCAATAATTGGATGTATATAAACAAGTCAAATAATATACTTTGGTGCAGGTTTTTGAAATGTTCATAGGACACGGGGCATTCTTCACTACTAAACAGCTTGCCTTCTTCTGCCAATGGGACATAATGTACATTAGATTAAAGGCATCACTTAATATCACTGGTAGATGTCATGGCACTTTTATGTAAGCAAGTAGAGCAAAGAGTTCATACTTCAGTCACTTAACATGCTCTCTTTTCAAAAAATTGACAATTTGTGGGGAAAAAAAGTGAGGTTTTTTTTATCTCACTGGTATTGCAAGGCCATCATTCATCTTATTAAAATGTGCATATAGCAACTCAGAATGTGATTGAATGTCACTTATTTCGATCCCATTGATCAGACAGTGCCTGTTGGTTCCCAACTTAATTTGTCATGGTAAGGCACTCCAGTTTAAAGGTGGTAGCAAATGAGTTCAGTCATCTCACAGTTCCCAAGGACAGAATCTGCTGTTTTATTTTCTATATGTGTTTCTGTTGCTTTCTCTAATTATTGAACTGTGTCCTCAATTAGCAATCTGCTGGGCTTTTTATTGCATTTGAAAAGCCCATGTGACATAGTCATGAAATAACTCTAATTTGCACCACCATATAACAAAAATAATTAGCTAGATTTATTTGTTTTAATACACATTTTGCTGTACATTTAAAAATATATAGATCTGTCTTCATTGCTGATTACTGACACTACACAATACATGAACTTTCCCTTAGAAAACTGTATTTATGAACAAAGGATTGGTTGAGAGGGAAAACAGAAGATAACAGAGTTTGATAACCAAGGTCTTAGTAGAATAAAAGCTTGAATCACAATTATAGGGCATTCTATCCAGCACAAAAATATTAGTTTCTTTTTGGAAGTTCTTATAACTCAGTATCCAGGGGATTTTCTTCCAATTTGCTGGCAAAGCCAGACAGGAAAGGATTCTGCTAGAAAATGGCTATCTTAGAACACTAAATCTGTAAGACTTAGGAATCTCTTTAGATCCATGCTTCTGTAACACAATGCAGGACTCTAGTGGGTTTTGAGTGAGAATTCTTTAGTTGATAATAATGTCTTTAGTTGCTGAGCCTAAAAGCAGGGCCAGTGCCATTTTTGATCTTAAAAACGCTCAAAAAGGAGAGTTAAGATATTTCAAATACAGTGCCTGATTCCAATTAGATCTTTGGGCTACCAAGAGAGCTTTGAACTCAGCTCTGAATAAACACTAGTGACCAAATCCATTAAACTTTGAGGGATGGTAGTCTACATAGACTACTGATGTTGAGCTCTCACCTATTTTTGAAAGCATCTAAGCAATGATATACTTGGTGAATACTTTGATGATTATTTTAATAATTGTGAAAGGAAGCTTAGGCTAGGAGAAAAAAAGAAAAGAATAAGTTAAAAATCCAGAATGTTTCTTTGCATATCTTTTATGGCCACTGAATCAATTTTAATTTATACTGTTAAAAATAACCTTTCAGGTTTTATTTCAAGTAACATATGCATACTAAATATAACTGTACATGCATGTTTGTGCATTTGTCTCATTATTTTCTTAGGAAAAATCTCTGAAAATAAAATTGCTGAATGAACCCAGCATTCATTTTAAGGCTTTTTACATGGTTTAATTACATTTATAAAGATTGTAACACTCCCATCAGATTTACTTTTAAGTTTTAAGTGTTCCTATATTTTAACATATCCCAATTTTTAATTTATCTTTCTCTATGCCTCTTAAATAAACACTAATTCATTCGTTTATGCATTCATTTCCTTAATCATTTTGTTACTCACTGACAGTTCCTAACATTTACCCCAAATCATTATAGCATGGATGGTGGTGGTGATAAATAAGTGTATCTATGTTTTTTAAAATGGAGTAGTTTGTAATGAGCATGGCATGTAAACTTAGAAGACCTTATTTTTAAATTTGATTTCTGAATTTTATTGGGTGTCACTTGATATTTTTGAGATTCTAGTTAATCATCTGAAAAATTGAAAAGTCAGTAACTACCTAAGATAACTATTTATGTAATTGCTTCCTAAACTGAAGAGCTATTTATAAATTGTGGTTGGTATTTGGCTTCACAAATGGACATCTTTAAACCCTCTATCATTTATACCTATTCCTTTCTTTACAGAATTGATAAAGTCATATTATAGTAATGTGATTAAATATTTAGACCCTTTATCTAAAAAGGAAATAAACTATAGCTTTTGTATTCCTTCCCTCCATTCTTCTCTTTCTCTGCTTTCACTCTGACTTCTTCCCTCCCTGTCTCACTTCCTTTCTTCTGTTCTTTCTTTTTTGTTTTTCTTTTATCTTTTAACTTTATTTGTGAATTTAAAAGACAAAACATTTACTTTTTTAGTAAATAAATCAGTAATGTGTTTTAAACATTTAGAAAAGATGAGACAATATATTGTGAAAATTCTCTGCCTCACTGTAGTTTTATCTATGAAGTTGTCATGTTTCTAGTTTCTTATGTGTTCTTGCAGAGATAATCCTCACATATTCTCTACCTCTTTCTCTTCATAAATATACATATACATCCCACTTTTTTGAAATTATTGGATGTTATGCTCACTATTCTGGAATTTTATTTATTCACTTAAAATTTGCTTAAAATATATTTTGAAGGTTATTCCATATTGGCTTATATATTTATTTTTACAGCTGTACAATAGCCCATGGGAATACACCATAAATTATCTAAGTGACTTGCTATTGATGGATTTTGGTTGTTTTCCTTTTTTTAGAGGAATGCTCCATGTCATTTCACACATGTAATTACCACTATATTACACATTTATAATTGGAATTGGTGGTTTAAACAGTGAATGCATTTGCAACTTATTAATCTTGTCAAATTATCCCTTATAGATAGATGTTATAACAGCTTATAACTTCATCAGAAAAACATAAGAGTGCATGCTTTTTCATGCAATCGCCCTCACATGTTTTAACAACTGTTTTGATCACTACCAATCAAATAATTTAACAAAAAAGTATCTTAGTGTTTTAAACCTGAATTTAGTCTATTATGAGAAAGATTGAGCATTTTATATATATACATACACACATTTTCCAGGTATTAAGTGACATATACTTTTTCAATTTTGTTTCTGTTTTGATGCTGTCATACTTTTTTTTATTGTTATGAACTGTAAATTTTGTAATGCACTGGCTTAGAGTTTTATGTCACATTAAATATACCATCTTTTGCTTGAAATCTTTAAATTACTTTATATTATTTGCTTAAAACTATAATGTGTTTCCTACTAAGTTTAAGTTTATATGCCAATATAAATCTACTTTATGTATTTTTGATTTATTATTCCATTTTTTACTTTTTAATAACAGTTTTCTAGTTATACAGTCTATTAAAACAGTGTCCCAACACTTTGCATTTCCAAATTTAGCCTGCCAATTTACCCAAATGCAATCACAGAATACCCTGCTGAGATTTTACTTAGAATTGCACTGACTGTATAGAAAATTTAATGAGCATTAAAATCTTTCCAATGCAATTAGTTAAGCTATAATACAGCATATTTACTTCTAGAAATCTTTATTCTGTGCAAAATGACTCAATGAAAACCAGAAGGCTATGAAAAAAATGGGGTTAGGGTAAAAACACTCAAAAAATCATTAGTAATACATAATAATATAGGAATCTAATAAAAACAGTAGCAGAATTTTACACATCTGGAGTGTTTAAAAATACATTTAGATTGCAATAAATATGGCAATTTACCTTGAAAAAAATCATAATATTTACTTGTGATAGTGGGCATTAAGACAATTACAAAGGAAGGAATGTTATTTGAAATTGGATATGAAATTGTAACACCAAGTGTAGACCAGTGTGTTACCATAACACATGGTAAGTTGAGATAGTAGATGTGTGAGATGTGTATAAGTTTTTCTGTATTTTCTGTATTTCTATGTGTCTCTGTTAATCTGGGTATAGTTTTTGACTTCACCTATTGTTTCTCATTTCTGAAATTGCACAAAAATAAACATAAAAATTTGCTTTATATCAAATTGTTCTCTAATATATAAATTGCATTAAAATAACATTTCATTTCAAAACAAAGGCTAGAACATAAATGATTGTATTGTTTTCTAATCTATTCTATAGTATAACTGTCCATTTGTTTATGAATTCTTTATTGTCTCTAAATAAAGCTTGTTTTGTTCTTATTGTATTTTTCTCTCTAAGAGATTTTGCATATCAATACTTATTCTTGTGTATTTGATATTTTATGCTTTGTAAAATCTGGAAAACATTTATATTTTGTTTTAGCTTTTTACACATTTTTATTGCTGATCTACAGAGATACAATTAGTTCAGGAATGTTGTTGTTTTAATCTGGTACCCTGCTAAGCTCTCCTATTAATTCTAATAACTTATGGTTTATTTTTTGTATAAATTGTATAACATTTTTCACTTGCAGATAATGTCAGCAACCCATTTATGACCTTTATACCCTTTTAAATTGCCTTACTGTACAAATTAAAAATTTTAGAGCAATATGTTAAAATATTGGTAGTGGATGCATAATGTTCCTGATCAGAAATAAAGAGTTTTTAGCATTTTGTTAAATAAATTTTATTCAAAGGGAATATCTGTGGCAGATAAAGCTAATCAGATTAAATCTATTTTTTTTCTTCCCAGCTTACTAATAATTTTCATAATAGTTTTGAACTCACCTATTAAAATGGACAAATTACCCATCCCTAATAAATTGTAACCATAAGCCAATTCTTCCAATATTTAAACATAAATGACTGAGAAGATGACCACCCTGGAGCAGCAGACCAGTGCTTCTCTTACAAAGCGAGGCAGAGAATAGGGACCCAGTTGCTGATAGACACAGGCACCTGAACAGTTTTGGATAGGTGAAGCACTCTGCACCCAGCAGAGGTCTTTTAGAACACACAGATACTAGAAAGCAGAGTACTGCAACAGCAAACACTGGAATCTGTGTGCCCCATCCCACCACATGCCACTCTCACATAGGAATGGAAGCCTGGCCCTGTGTAGGAGAGGGGGTGAGTAAGCCTGACATAGACTGAGTCAGTTCCTCCTCTCCCCTTCCAGCCATGCATGAGTCATTGGTCTCAAGTGGGAGGAGACCTGATCAGGGCACAGTGGTGAGTCACCAGAGCCTAAGCTGAATGGGGAACAGACCTGCACTCAGACAGCCCCTGGGCATGTGTCTTCTGTCAGCCTAGCCTGGTAACTGACACCGTCTGGGAAAACTCAGCTACAGATTACACTCATCCAGCACCTATGACCAAGGTCTGGCAGCCAACTCCTGCTTTAGATAAGGAAGGATTTTCTGACAGTCCCACACACCCATAGGGCAGATCCCTTCATGGTAGGGAACTTGCATCTTTCAAGTGCTGAGCACAGACTTGAACAGAGAGGGAGTTACATAAAAAGACATCCAAAGTCTTTCCCTGTGGGAAGGTTTCTGGGCTAAAACTGTAAAAAACAGACAGGGGTCCCATCACCCTACCCGATCCTTGCAGAATTATTGTAACAGAGGTTGAAAACCAGCCCCACCAGACTAACTGCAGAAAAAAACTGCTGCAAAAAAACTTTTTTCTGGGTGGAGCAAGGAGCAGAAGTGAACACCCCTCTCACACTGAGTGATCTATATCGAATAACAAAAAAGGCCCTAGAACAGAAATACATTAATTAGGTTCAAAACAACTAAACTAAAGAAAGATAAAGAGGGAAGAGTTGCTTTTCACATATGTGGAAGAATCAATGAATAAACACAGGAAATTCTGAGTCTTAAAGAAACAATGCTGGAAAAAGCAGTCAACAGTGCACAAGCATTGGAAGGCCCCCAAAATGACCTCTCCCGGATGAAAGTCACAGAACTCAGAGACTGAGTGACTAAAATGAATAAAGAGAATCATGGAAGCTAGAAGTAAAACCCTCCAAAGTCATACAGAAAGTAAAAGCAGAGTTGGCTAATTTCAGAAAGGCCTATTTTGAAATGATAGCAAGAAACTTTATCCTGGAATTTAAAAACACAATAGCAAGTATAGGAAGCAGGATCAATCAGGCAGGGGAAAGAATTTCTGAGCTTGAAGACCAAAATATTGAACTAACCCAGTGTGTCAGAAACATAGAAAAAATACTCAAAAAGACTGAGCAAAGCCTCAGAAACATCTGGGAATATGTCAAGAAGCTAAATCTACACCTGATTGATATCTCTAAAGAAGAGGAAATTGAGAACATCATGGAACAAGCATTCCATGAGGTCGTTCAAGAAAACGTCCCACATCTCACTAGAGACGTGATCATTCTTGCACAAAATACTCAAAGAACTCCTGCAAGGTATCACATGAGAAGACCATGATGCCCAAGACACATAGTAACTGCCTCCAAAAAGTAAGCATGAAAAAAAAAAATCCTTAGGGCAGTAAGAGAGAAAGGTCAGACCACCTACTAGGGAAGACCTATCAGAATCACTCCAGACTTATCTGTAAAAACACCACAAACCAGAAAGGACGGAACCCCATTTTTTAATGTTTTCAAAGGTAAGCAGATCCAGCCAAGAATTTCCTAATCTGCCAAGCTAAGGTTAATCAGTGATGGAGCATTAAAATCCTTCTCAGACATCCAATCCCTAAGAGAATATGCCACTTCCAGACCATCCCTTGAGGAGATGCTTAGAAGATGTTGAACAGAAAAACAAATAAAATGCTCATATTCATCACAAAAGTACAGGCAAGCATAGAGTAAATAGAGCATACTGAGCACTCACAGAAATGAAAATACACACATACAAAAGTAAAAAGGAGGCAAGCAAGCAACTCCCTAAGAGTCTTATGACTGGGACTGACTCTTACATTTCAATAATTAATTTGAATGTGAATGAACTGAATGTACCACTGAAGAGGCATAGAGTGGCAAAATGGATAAAGAAGCATGATACAACATTCTGCTGCCTCTAGGAAAGTCATCTCACTGCAAAGGACACCCATAGGCTCAAAGTTAAAGACTGGAAAATGACCTTTCAAGCCAATGGAAAGTGTAACAGAGGAGGCATAGCTATTTTGATATCAGACAAAGCAGACTTCAAACCATCAAAAGTTAAAAAGGACATGGAAAGATACTACATGATAAAATGCTCAATCTACCAGCAAGAAATATTCATCTTAAACATATATGCACCCAACACAGGAGCACCAGGTTTTATAAAACAACTACTAAATAAACTAAAAGAAAACATTGACAGGTACACAATCATAGTTGGGGACCTCAAAACCCTGCTAGCATCCCTAGAGAGATCATCAGGGCAACAAAACAACAAGGGAATCCAGAATGTTAACTCTTGATCATCTGGATGTAATAGACATCTACAGAACACTCCAACCAACAACTATAGAGGATATATTTTACTCATCAGCACAGGGAACATACCCCATGATCAATTACATTCTCAGACATAAACCAAGTGTGAACAAATTTCAAAGGGTCAAAATACAACCACACATCTGTTCAGATCACAGTGAAATAAAAATAAATATCACCACCAAGAAGATCACTCTAAAACTCATAAAGATAAGGACACTAAACAACATGCTCCTGAACAACTTTTGGGCCAACAAAAAAATTAAGACAGAAATAAAAATATGCTTGGAAACAAATGAAAACAAAGACACAGCTTATCAGAATCTCTGGGATGCCATAAAATCAGTGTTGAGTGGAAAATTCATAGCATTGCACATACATCAAGAAAATAGATCACAAGTAAGTAGCTTAACGTCACATAAATGGAAGCTAAAAAGGCAAGGTCATCTAAATCCTAAATTCAGTAGAAAAATCCAGATCACTAAGGTAAAGTCATAATTGCAGGATATAGAAGATTAAAATATCATAGAAATAAAAAGACAAAGAACTGGTTCTTTGAAAGGATAAATAAGATTGAGGGAACATTGGTCAGAATGAATTTTTAAAAAGAGAAAGTCCAAATAGACTTGATTAGAAACCAAAAAAGCAATGTTGCAACAGAACCAGAAGAAATTCAAAAGATTATCTGATATTACTATGAACATCTGTACACAAATAAACTAGTAAATCTAAAGGAAATGAAGGATTTTCTGACATCACATAACCTCCCTAGGTTAAAACAAGAAGAAATTGGAACTCCAAATAGACCAATAACAATCCAGGAAATTAGCTCAGTCACAAGTTACCTCCCCACCAAAATTCCCTGGACCAGATGGCTTCCCAGGTGAATTCTATAAGACCTACAGGGAAGAGCTAATACCAATCATTTTGAAAGTATTTCAGGCAATCAGGAACAATGGAACTTCTCCCTAACTCATTATATGAAGCTAACATAATATTGATACCGAAACTTAGCAAATACCCAAAAAGGAAAGAGAATCACAGGTCAATCTCCCTGATCAACATAGACACAAAAATTTGCAACAAGATTCTAACAGAATCCAACAACACTTGTCAAGGATTATCTACCATGACCAGGTGGGCTTCAATCCTGGGATACAGGGCTGCCTCAAAATTTGCAAGATAAATAAATGTAATTCAGCACATTAACAAATGTAAAACCAAGAATCACATGATTATCTAACTAGATTCAGAAAAAGCATTCAACAAAAACCAGCATCCCTTCTTGATAAAATCCCTCAAACAACTAGGAATAGGGGGAACATTCCTCAAACAGTAAAAGTCAACTATGATAAACCCACAGTCAACAAACATATAGCTCAATTTATAGAAGCTAGAAACATTCCCCCAAGACAAGTATTCCTACTCTTTCCCCTTCTATTCAACATAGTGTAGGAAGTCCTAGCTAGAAAAATCAGGCAAGAGAAGGAAATCAGGGGTATTCAAATAGGAAAAGAGGAAGTTAAGCTATCCCTCTTTGAGGATGATATCATTCTATACCTTGAAAACCCTAGGGAATCCATCAAAAGCCTATTCACACTGATAAATGACTTTGGTAAAGTCTCAGGTTACAAAGTCAATGTGCAAAAGACAGTTGCATTTTCATACACCAGCAATGAGCAAGGAGAGAACCAAATAAAACGCACAATCCTATTCACAATAACCAGGAAAAAAAAAAGAAAAACTTGACATCCAACTAACCAGAGAAGTGAAAGACCTTTGCAATGAGAACAACAAAATGCTGCTCAAATAAATCAAGGATGACACAAACAAATGGAAAAACCTTCCATGCTCATGTATTGGAAGAATCAGTGTTGTCTAGATGTTCATCCTACCCAAGGCAATCTACAGATTCAGTGCAATACCTATTAAATGCCAACAACATTTTTCACAGACCTGGAAATGACAATACAAAAATTCATATGGAAACAAAAAGGACCTTGAATAGCCAAAACAATCCTCAGCAAAAAGAGCAAAGTGAGAGGTATTACACTTCCAGACTTTAAACTGTATTACAAGTCTACACTAACTCCCAAGACAACATGATATTGGTATAGGAATAAACACATAGACCAATGGAACAGGACAGAGATTCCAGAAGTAAAAACATAGTATCTCAACCAACACATCTTCAACAAAGTCACCAATACAATCATTGGTGGTAAGGAGGTCATATTTAGCAAATGTACTGGGAAAACTGGCTAGCCACATGCAGAGGAATGAAACTAGACCTCTATTTATCACCATATACAAAAGTCAACTCAAAATGGATCAAGTACATAAACATAAAACCTCAAACTAAAAGAATCCTAGAAAAAAATGTAGGAAACACCCTTCTGGACATCAGAGTAGACAATGAATTTATGACCAAGTCCCCAAAAGTGGATGCTGCAAAAGTTAAGATGGACTGGTGGGACCTCAACAAACTGCGAATTTTTTTGCACAGCAAAATAAACTATCAAGAGAATAAAGAAACAAGCCACAGAATGGGAAAAATATTCTCAAATGATGCATCTGACAAAGACCTAACATCTAGGATCTACAAGTAACTCAAACAAAATAAAAGAAAAAAAAAATTATCTCATTAAAAAGGCAAAGGACATGAACAGATACTTCTCAAAGGATGACGTACAAGCAACCAACGGATGTATGGAAAAATGCTCAACCTCACTAATCAACAGAAAAATGCAAATCAAAATTGCAATGAGATATCACCTAATCCCAGTAAAGATGGCTATCATTAATAAGTAAGAAAACAATAGGTTCTGACATGGTTGCGGAGAAAATAAAACACTTCTACACTGTGTGTGGGAATGTAAGCTAGTTCAATCTCCATGGAAAGCAGTATGGCAATACCTAAAAGAATTAATAATTGATCTTCCATATGATCCAACAATCTCTCTCCTGTGAATATACCCAAAGGAAATCACTCTATCAAAAAGACACTTGCATATGCATGTTTATTGCTGCACTATTCACAATAGCAAAAAACATGGAACCAAACCTGCTGCCCAACCAAAGTAGACTAGATAAAGAAAAGGTGGTACTATACATGATGGAGTATTATGCTGCTGTAAAGAAGAACAAAATCATGGAGTTGGCAGCAAATTGGATGCAATTGGAGACTTTCATACAACGTGAGCTATTACAGAAACAAAGAACTGAATACCACATGTTGTCACTAATAAGCAGACCCTGAACACTAGTCACATTAACATGTGAATGGAGTCAGCAGTTGTTGGGCATTACTAGAGGAGGGAGGGAGGGAAGACAATGGGGGGATGGCACATGACAACACAAAGGGTACCTGATCCACTACTAGGGGAGTGAGGGCCACCTCAAAGCCCAAACATCACCTGCATACTTCCTACTTATGTAGTAAATCCTCACTTGTACCCCACAACTCTATGATAAATAATAAATAAATAATTTAAAACATAAAATAAAAATACAATGGCTGATGAAAGATATCAATGTACAGATTCAAGAATCATGAGCACGTAAATAAAAATAACAAATTAAACTCATACCCAGAATAAGATTGCACAAAAACAAAAACAAAAAAGCAACAACAAAAAATGGATCTTTATTAAGATTTAATAAATCTTATTATAAAATGTTAAGGAAACATTTAAACACTATAAAATGTTAATGGAACATTTTAATACTTGTTATTAAGACATATTTCTTTACTGTCTCAGTTTCAGTTTTATCTGAGGAGGTGTAGCCTTCTATTGGTTCAGTTTAAAGGAGAGGGTTTCAGCCGGGCTCGGTGGCTCAGTCTGTAATCCTGCGCTTTGGGAGGCTGAGGTGAGTGGATTGCCTGAGCCCGCAGGTTCGAGACCCACCTGGGCAGGCGAGACCTCATCTCTACAATAAATCAAAAAAACAATAGCCAGGCGTGGTAGCGCGCGCCTGTAATTCCAGCTACTTGGAAGGCTGAGGCAAAAGGATCGCGGAGCCCAGCAGGTAGAGGCTGCGGTGGCCGGGAGCAGCCACTGCACTCCAGTCTGGGCGACAGAGTGATACTCCAACTCAAAATAAATAAATAAATAAAAATAAAGGAGAGGTTTTCTTATTAGAGCCTTCATTTTAAGGAGAACCAATATTCTATTTTACTTCCCTGTATCTTTCAAGATTGCTAAATGTAAAGCTCGGGTTTATCAACTTTGACAATTGCCCTCAGACAAAAGTAACCTCAGTGTTAAGCTTTTTTCCATGAATTGATGCTTTAAATTATAATTTGCCTAATGCCCCACATGTGGTAATAATGTGAAAATGGTTTAAAATATTTTAAATAGAATGTTATATAATGATGGATGGGCCTTAAGGCGACTAAAAAATATTTTAACTGGGCTTGGAGGCTCAGCCTGTAATCCCAGCACTTCGAGACCCACTGGGGCAACTTGGTGAGACCTCGTCTCTACAATAAATCAAAAATTAGCTGGGTGTGGTAGCTCGCACCTGTAGTTCCGGCTACTTGGAAGGCTGAGGTGGAAGGATCGCAGAAGCCCAGCAGGTCGAGGCTGCAGTGGCCAGGAGCGTGCCACTGCTCTCCACTCTGGGCAACAGAGTGAGATTCCAACTCAAAAAAAAAAAAAAAAAATTAATAGAATGTTATATAATGGTGAGTGGACCTTTACATTTACACTCTTTTCATTACTTCATCTTTTTTATTATTTTATTTTAGGTAATTTACTCTTTTTTTAAGTGAACCAGAAAGGCTAATTGTTAAATTACTTATTTTAATATTTTTATCATTTTAATTGACAAGTAATATTGTACTTTTCATGATGTACAACATGATATGTATTTATATATATATATATATATACATATAATGAAATGATAAATTTAACATATTCATCACCTCACATACTTAATTTTTGGAGGGTGCAAACATTTATAATCTATTCTCTTAAAAAATTTCAAGTACATAATGTATTATTAGTAATGATAGTCACCAAACTGTGCAATAGATGCTCAGAACTTCTCTTGTGTAACTAAAACTTTGTAGCCTTTGAGCAATATATCCTTAATCCCAACAAGCCCTCTCCCCCAACCTTTGCCAACCACCATTTTACTTTCTGCTTCTGTAAGTTGACTTTTTAAAATCCCAAATATAGGTGACATCATGTAGTATTTTTTCTGTCTGTGCATGGCTTATTTCACTTAATATAATAAAATTCATGCATGTTGTTGCAAATGACAAGATTTCTTCTTCTTATAAGACTAAATGGTATTCTATTGTATGTACATACACCATTTTTTCTTTATCCATTCATGGACACAGGCTGATTCAAATCTTAGCTACTGTAAATAATACTACAGCGAATACTGTGCAAATATGGTAGTTGTATTTTTACTTTTTTTGAGGAATTTCTATGCTGATTTCCATAATGGCTATATTAAATTATATTCCCACCACCAGTGTACAAGGATTTTCTTTTCTACACATTTTCACCAAAATGTATCTTTCATCTTTTGATAATAGTCATCTGAACAGATGTCAGGTGATATCTCTTTGTCTTTTAAATTTGCATTTCTCTAATGATTTTCATCGAGTCATTTACTTTCCTGCTATTGAAGTGCTTGAATTCCTCATTTTGGATATTATCCTTTTGTCAGATGTGTGGAATGCTGATATTTTTTCCTTGCCTTGCCTTGTCTATTCATTTTGTTGATTGTTTCTTCTGCTGTGCAGAAACTCTATAGTTTGGAACCTACCCATTTGTCTATTTTTGTTGTTGTTGTCTGCACTTTTGGAACTATAGCCAAAAAATATTTTTTCTAAACCAATGTCAAGAATCTTTTTCCTATGACTTTTTTCTCATAATTTTATAGCTCAGGAATTAAATTTGCTTATTTAACAAATTTTGATTTGATTTTTAATTTTTTTATTTTTATATATTGTGTGAGATGAAGTCCAATTGTATTCTTCCATGTGGGGCTATCTAATTTTCTCAAAACTGTTTGTTAAAGAAACTGGCCTTTAACCATTGCACATTCTTGATACCTTTTGTCAAAATTAATTGACTGTAAATAAGTGGATTTATTTCTGTGTTCTCCATTCTGTTCCAATGGTCTCTGTGTCTGTTTTTATGTCAGTACCATGCTGTTTTAATTACTATCGCTTTGTAGAGTATTTTAAAATTAGATAGTGTATCACTTCTTGGCCTTTTGGCTAAGATCAAGTATAGTATCTGTTCTTATCAGTTTAATATTTGATATGTCCTCTATCCAAGGGCAGTGTATTAAATAGATTTTTGGAAAAAAAAAATGGTAGTAT
Source organism: Tarsius wallacei (assembly GCA_963574415.1). Classification (NCBI taxonomy): domain Eukaryota; kingdom Metazoa; phylum Chordata; class Mammalia; order Primates; family Tarsiidae; genus Tarsius; species Tarsius wallacei. The sequence goes on from CAUYQG010249922.1 coordinate 23,222, forward strand.
GATGCATCCAGATTTTTTCATTTTTGAACAGAATTGCTTTGGCTATTGGCTCTTTTGTGGTTCCATACAAACTTTAGAATTAGTTTTTATCTTTCTGTGAAAAATGTACTTGAAATTTGTATGTGTAGGTCATTTTTGGTAGTATAGCCATTTTAGCAATATTAATTCTTTCAATCTATAAACAGATTTATTTCTATTTGTGTCTTTTTCAATTTCTTTCATCAATGTTTTATAATTTTCAGTTCACCTATTATTAACCTCCTTGGTTAAATTTATTCCCAAATATTTTTTAACTTTTGAAAATGCGATTTTTATCTTTATTTCTTTAGTGGATAGTTTGTTGTTAGTGTGTAAGAAATTATTTTTTGTACGTTAACAATTCTTTAATATTGGGTAAGTCATTGTGGATGATCTCCATCGATATCGTTATTCATCTTGACCGATTTTATTTTTGGCACATTCACAGTCATGTTATAGCAGAACTTAAAGTGGTCCAGCTATGTTTGGGAGTGAAATATTCCTTTGTTAAAAATTTTGAATTCAATAAAATATTTTTTAAAACTATTCTCTTTAATTTGCTATTTAAAATGAGAAGGTGCTGCCTTTGTGAAAGAGTGCTAATGTGTATATTTGAGATTTTATTATTATCTTTATTATTAGCATCACGGGGTACATGTGAGGATTGTTATATTAGTATAATGCATGGAGGCAAGATTTGACTTCTGATGAGCATGGTGCCCAATGGTCGGTTTTGTATCCTTTATTACCCCACCACCCTTGACACCTCTAGCAGTGCTCAGTGTCTCTTGTTGCCATTCTTGTGCCCATGTTTAGTGCCCACGTATGAGTGAGAGTATGTGCTATTCAGTTTTTTTGTTTGTGTGATTATTCATTTGGAATAATGGCCATCAGCTGCATCCATGTTGCTGCAAAGAACACAATTTTGTTCTTCTTTACGGCTGTGTATTTTTGAGATTTTATTCTTTAAAATAAAAAAAGTCTTTGTACCTTTAAAAAACAAACAAAGGCAGTGAGTTATGCCTGAGGCTCTGACTCTAGCACTTGGAGTTTAAATCAGAGAGGCAGGCTGAAATGAAAATCTCAGGCAGTTCTGTTCCTTGTCTTGCAGCATCAGCCTGACCTCAATGTAAATTGTCTTTAGATAGCGGGGGCAAATGAGAAAACTTTTAGGGAAGTTAAGAAAACAGAACTTTTACCTGGAAGGAAACAGCCTTTGGGGATACATTCAAATCATTTGAAAGATATTCCTGTCTACTGTTTATAAAATACCGAAAGAGATAGGCCTCAGCCATTTCTGTCTCTGCTGTTAATAGATATTACTATGCCAAAGGGAAGTCATATTTGTGTATTCTAGTCCTAAATATATCAAATTTGAGTTCACTGTAATGTGACTATTGCATGCATTATCTGGCAGAGGAGAGAAAATGTTTACATGAGGACAAAGTTCTGGGTTTATTCCTCAACTTAATGCAGGACGTAGTCATTCACAGGACTGAAAAATACAACGGGTATTACTGACAAATCAAATATAGTGCAGGATATCACTGCGGTAGGTAAATCACGTGAAATTGATCGCATCACAATTAAAATAAATATCTAATTAGGAAAACAATAATAAAATACTTTGTTAATATTTTAAGGATTTGTTAAAATATTCAAGGTCAACTAACAATATTATGCACCAACAATATTCAAGACACTTTACATGTATTTTAGTTACTGCTCCCTCAACACTGAGAAAAAATTTGACCTGACTTTACTAGTGTTGTTTTGAGATTCACAAAAGTTTCTCAACTTGCAGATAATAGCCATATTTAAAGGACTGTTAAACTTCAAGGTGTTGGTTATATATATATGTATATATACATATATATATATAATCCTGAAAAAAAAAGGACCAAATAAAAAATTAGACTCCTAAATCTGATTTGGCATAACAAGTGCCTTGGGCCATTAACCTGACCTCACAAAACCTCAGTTTCATTATACAACAAATTAGGAAGAGGAAAGTTTATATCTTCAATACTTTTTAAAACATGCATTATCTTATTTATGAGGAAAATATGATTGTTCCTATTTTATAATTATAAGAATATGGCTTAGAAAGTTCAGATGCCTAGGAAAGTATAGTCAGTGAGCATCAGAGTTAGCACTCCAATCTAGTTGCATTAAGTAATAGAAGACACATTATTTATATTATGTTATGAATACTTCCCAAGGAAATCAATTTTTTACTGTTTATGCAACACAGAGAATACATAATATATGCAGGATTTTGGTGGCCAAGTAGCAAACATAACAGATATATTTGACTGCAATATCCCATTTATTGATGGGAAAACAAGTATGAGTTGGAGAAATTCCAGGAGCCCGAAGTAAAGATCTATATCCTAACATGTCCACACTAAAATCACTATAAATCAACATAAAGAACAAAAAAATTCATAAACATTCCACACTTTCCTTGGAAAAACGCAACATAAAATTCTGTCTGAAGACATAAAGTGGAATAAAATCAGGCACATTCAAAGGGAATTTGACGTAGAAGAGGAAGGGGCAGCGGATGTTCCTCTGTTTTCCTGGCTTTTATTAGGGCAAATCATAGTCACAACTGCTTGGAGTACTTAACTCTCCATGAAAACTCCTTGGTCTTCAGGCCTTAAGACCCCAAACAAACAAAACTTAGAGCATCTACAGTGGCTATGAAATGAGAAAGAAGTCCCAGAAGAGACATTCTGACTCTTATTTATAAGGTTTTAAAAGATTTTACCCATTTTAGAATTGTCAAAAATTATGTATGCTTGAAACAGACCAAAAACTGCTCAGCTAAGAAAGAAAGAAATGAACTGAGATTTGAGCAGACATCCAAATGAGAGTTTCAAGTTGAACTTACTCGCCTACCAGAACAAACGGGCAGAAAATCAGACCTTGGTAGGATGTAATGGAATCCATAATCTCCACTGTGAAACATTCACAATGTCTAGGCACAATCAAACTTACTCAAACATATGAAGAACATATTCAACTAAGATCAATCAGATATTGAAATTAGCAGCCAGCATTTTAAGGCAGCTAAAATGGTCATGTTCAATATTGTAAAGAAAAATATGCTCTCAGTGTAAAACTGCAGCAGATGAGCATAATTTTTAAATTGAAATTCTTCGTCTAAAAATGCAATCTCTAAACATATTTTAAATAGATGCGATTTACAACATAAAAAACATGCAAGAGAAAAAAAAATCACTGAGTTTAAAGACAGATCAACAAAAGTTATTCAGTTTGAACAAGAAAAAGAGAAAGGGCAAAAAGAAAGAAACTAAGACTCAGACTCAGAAGTGGTGGGACAATATCAAAAGTTTAAGATGTGTGTAATTGGAACTCCAGAAATGGAGGAGAGGCAAAATGGAATAAATTTAAAGAAAACAAATTAAAGAAACAATGGTAAAATATTAGACAACTTTAGTGAAAGACATGAAGGTATCAGTTCGAAAAACTCAGCAAACTCAAGCAGCATGTCTACACAAAGAGCAGCATGCACCGAGAAGCCAAGATAAAACACATTTTCCATCTGCAAGGGAATAATGATATAAATATTGTGGCAAAAGTTAAAAATATTAATTTCATTACTAATGTTTTCAGAAATCAGATGTTCTAATAGTTTCTTTGTGAGAATGCAAAGTAGCTCAAACTTTATAGAAACAAACTCATCAACATTTACAATGTGCATATGTATTTATTCCTCAACCTTTATAGAAGAAAATATGTCAATATTTTCTATGTGCATATATATTTATTTTTTGTCTCCTAGAAATTCTCCTTCTAGAATTTTATCCTGAATATACATCTCCAGAAAATATACATGGTTATTATGGGCATTATTATTTGCAATTACATAATACTGGAACAAAATTAATTTGCCAATGTAAAAGAGATTAGTTGAATTAACAGGTTAATGTATATCTACAAACAAGAATGAGAATTATTTCTGTAAATTATTATGTAGGTTTTTCAAAATGTATTGTTCAGTGAAAATATCAAATTGTGAAATACAGAGAAACAATGGGTAGATGAAGATACATATCTATATACCTATAGTGTCTCCAAAAGATTCTAACTACAAAGGGAGAAATAACACTAAAGAATTCTGACAGACAAGACATAAACCAAAATATCCAATATAACAAATCCTGATACGAAGCACTGAGAATATAGCATCATCAATGTGATATTTCTGCAAAAAATGCTATCAAAAATTTCTAATCATTATGAAATATCATTCAAAATCAAACTAAATTTCATTCTGCATGATTCATTATCTTCACTTCTTAAAAATACCAGAAATAAGAAAGACTGAAGATTTCCAGATTAAACAAAACTAAACAAGCAAGCAATGCATGATCTTGCTTTGTATCTTAAACTAGAATTTAAAACAATTATGAATGACATTGTTAGGAAACTTGATGATAATTGAATATGGACTATGAATTGAATAATAATATTCCATTGGTTTTAAATTTTGTGATTTTAATTGTACTGCTATTATGTAAAAGAAAATTCTTGTTCTTCAGAAACATAAAGGGTTGTATTTGAAGATAAATGGCACAATGCCTCCAACTTAACTTCTTATGGTTCAGTGATACAGCAATGTAGAGAGATGGATAGTTAGATAAAGCAAACAGGAAGAAGTAAAATTAATTCGTGAAGATATGTGAGGGTCACACAGGATTTCTTTACAATACTCCCACAGGTTTTTTCTAAATTTGGAATTGTTTCTAAATAAAATTTTTTAACATATTGAGAATAGATATGAATATGAAACTAGTAACTTTAATTTTTCTTCAATAAAACAATGTTCACTTAGCACTTTCAAAATATATATTGACATATGTCTATACTTCATGACTGTTTTAACAATGTTGACTTCTTTAATTAATATTTTAAAAGAAGTTTGACTCAAAGTAAACATGTCTCACATTAAAATTTGAATGATACTCCAGCCTGGGCAACCGAGTGAGACTTCAACTCAAAAAAAAAAAAATTTGAATGGGTAGCTTCCTGAAGAGAGCAAAGTTTGGACTTCTGTGGTGCTGAAATTGTTTGTTTCTTGATTTAGGTACTCATTACCAGGTAGTTATTTTGAAAAACTCTTTGAGCTTTATATTTAATGAATACACATATTTCTGTATATATATCATAATAAATATTTTTTGAAATTGGATACATTTTCTCTGTTTCTTTTGTATGACTCCATATCAAATCCATGTTTCTTTATTTCTCTGGGAAAAAAAGATGGTGAAGAAATGAAAAACTTTTCATAAGATAATTTTGAACATTGTTCTCTTAAAAATTGCTAGAAAGTTTCTATGTTGGAAAATGCAAATAAAAATATTCTGTTTATCTTGTTGAGTTAGTTTGTCTTCATTGTATCACACTTTGGCTCCTAATTTTCCCAATTTCTTCTCTTCCAGTTCTTATCCGGCACTCTAGTATCCTTACAATTGTAGAGCTAAGTAACATATTTGATGGTATAATTCCCTTCCTGAATAAAGTACATGGCTCTTCATTGGTCATGGAATAAAATATTTAATGACAAATAATTCTTTACTTCTACAGCTCATATGACCCCTTGTTTGCAGTAGCATTTTTGTGGCCAAGTTTTTGTTTGTTTTGTTTTGACTTTTTATTCATGGTACACTATATTGAATTAAACAACTATGCTTTTTTAGTACATCATTTTTCTTATTTATTTATTCATTTTATTTTTAGAGGGAGAGACAGGGTCTTGCAGTGTTGCCCAGGCCAGTCTCAAACTCCTGGGCTCAAGTAATCTGTTCATCTCTGCCTCCCAAAGTGCTGGGCTTACAAATGTGAGCCACCATGCCTGGCTGAACCATTTTTCTTTTACTTGTTAAAGTCAGACATAAATCTTGAAATTTCAGGAACGCTAAAATGTTCAAAATTTTAGGGCAATCCAATACTTATAAGAAAAATTCATAAGACTCTCTTGTATTTAGAGAAGACGTTTCCTAGAGGGAATTTCATCTTTAAATGGTACACTGAAGAAAATAGCAATTGTAAATGCAGGGATAAATCAGAAATGAGAAGAGCTGAAATGTAAGAAAAATGGAAAAATAGATGCATTTTGAAAAGAAGTCTTCAAAGTTAGTTTTTCTTCACAAATCTGAAACGCATTTTAAGAAAAAAGCAATATGTAAATATGGATAATGATCTGAGAAATTATATATTCATAATTATTTAATATAAATAGTCCCCTGAAAAGTACATAAATAGTTTTGGGGCTTACTTCTGGTAAACAGTATTTTCCTCCTCTGTGGTTTGTTAGATTTTTGACTGGTGTGCATTGGGACCTCAATCTTACCAAGAGAAAATAGATTTCTTTTTTTCTGTATTCAAGCAATGTGGTTGCTCTTCAGTACAACCCTGTGCATGGGTAATTAGTAAATACCAAAGAAATATTTTAAATGGGCTATATTTCTATTGGAAAACTCCAATTCCCCCAGGATATGAGTCTGGGTCACTTGAGAGTAGAGAGAGTGTATTTATTATTTCTGTCTAAGATAAAATGTTGCTGCAGCAAAAATCCAAGTAACAGAACATGAAGAAAAGGACCAACAATAGCCAAAATGGTTTGAAGATGATCAAGTCTTGACTAACAAAGGAGGCCACGCCTGGTCCAGTAATGTCATGAAGATAATGAAAGTGTTAGCCCATCTATGCTAACAGTAGAAGCCATGAGACCTAAAGCACTCTAGCTATGAAAAACAGGAGCTCGGTTGGTTCCATGTTTTTGCTATTGTGAAAAATGCTGCAATAAACAATGCTGTGTGTGTAGGTATCTTTTTCACAGAGTGATTTGAGTTTCTCCAGGTATATTCCCAGTAGAGGGATTGCATGAGGTTATATGGAAGATTGATTTTTAGACCTTTTAAAAATCATCAAACTGTTTTCCTCAGAGGTTGTACTAGTTGACACTCCCACCAACAATGTAGAAGTAGCCTCTCCAGCATCTATTGTTTTTTGAGTTATTGATGATGGCCATGTTGACTGGAGTTAGATGGTATCTCAGCATGGTTTTAATTTGCACTTCTTTGATGACTAGTGAGGTTGAGCATTTTTTCATGTATCTGTTGGAACCAACCATGCTGCCCATTGAAGGAGGACTGGATTTAAAAAAATGTAGTACATATATACAATGGAATATTACACAGCCATAAAGAAAGAAAAAATTATGAACTTCACAGCAACTTGGATGCAGTTAGAGTCTATAATACTGAGTGATCTGTCACAGAAAAAAAGAACTGAGTATCACATGCTCTCTTTCATAAGTGGACCTTGAACAATTATTATAATACTATAAAAAAGGGATTGTCAGTAGTGGGAAATTGTTGGGGTGGGGGGTGGGATTGTTAGTAG
>CAUYQG010249923.1:0-12009 GCA_963574415.1 Tarsius wallacei
AAAAACAAACAAAACAAAAAAAAAGTGGTACATATACACAATGGAATACTACGCAGCCATAAAAAAGAACGAAATCATGAATTTCGCAGCAACCTGGATGGAACTGGAGTCTATAATACTGAGTGACCGCTCACAGAAACAAAAAACTGAGTATCACATGTCTCACTCATATAGTAGACCTTGATCATCCAATGTATTACCACAAGAAAATGACTGACAGTGGTGGGAAACTATGGGGGTGGGGGAGGGATAGGGGAAGGGATTAATGGTAGTAAATACCTGTCTGGGGATGGGGGGACACTTCTTATCAACAAGGGTGCCTGAACGAGGCATATATTTGTGTACCTAACCCTTAACTGTACCCCACAATATCACAATAAAAAATAATTGAATAATGGAAAAAAAATAAAATAAAATAAAATAAAAAAATAAAATAAAGCACTAATAGTCAATTTCAAAGAAGCTTCAAGTTACATTTATTCTATATATGTTGTAACTAGACTTTGTATAGTTTAGCCAAAATGAATTTTGAATGTGGTTCATTGCAGGAAGTATATTTCATTGCTTTTAGTTAAAAATGACTATTATAAAGCATCTTTTATCATATATTTTGGGTCACTATGCCTTCAAATTGAGAATTTTGGATTTTCTTTCATAACTGTTCAGTCTCTCAATGGCTGATGAAGCATTTTTTAATATATCAACTAGTATGTCTCCTATTCTGAAAAATAAAACCTTTGTCTTCTGTTCTCATGTGCCACCCTGGGCAGGTTTATTGTGTAATCTGTGACTCTTCTTTGGATTACAAGTGGTTTTGAATTGTAATCAGAATTCTACTGTATCATTTATGCCCAGGTCCCAGGGATGAGGAATGAAGCAGAAAAAGGAGACACCCAGGTTTCATTTCACTGGTGTATTTTGGAGTCTTGCCCCTGACAAACTGTTCCATCATGTATAAATTTAGATGAGGTTAAAAAATGATCCAGCTGAGAATTCTATGTGTGCTTGAAAGAAAATAATTCACTGCATATAGGAAATGTCAAAATCTATACAAGGGTAATGTGCTAAAGTACAAAATATGAGAATCAATTATGGATTTCCCAGAAATTTTTTGCCCATGCTTTATTTGGTTTTGGATACTTTTAGCTTTGTCAAAGTTCTTCAGTTTGTGCAGCAGAGGGAGCTGTGTATTCACAATAAATGTAAAAGTGCAGCAGGAAATTATTTAGTCGGTGTATTGTCATGTGGTCACTTATGACAGTTTTCTTGAAACAAATTTGAGGTGAATGATATTTCACTTATTAGCACATTACTATGGAACTTTGGAGGTAAAAAGTTACAAAACTTAACCTGTGGTGCGAGATTGAAAAAAACAGAGTTTTCTTCCAGAGTTGCTGTCTTTAGAGGAAGCTTTAAGAAGCTTATTTAAGTGATCAGTTGTGGCAGGATTCAGATGAAACACTGTTTGAGAGTCTTGGAAAAAGGTTTATTTATTTTTTTTATTTTTGAGAAATTGAGAAAAATGAGGGAGTCAGTATAACTGAAAAATGGGTTCTTTGCTTATTTGGTTATTGCAGACTTCGTAATAGAACTAATATGTGAAATTAATTTGAAAATAATCAATAGACATTCACAAATGAAAACAGGGAGCTGGTGTATGTACTAAGTGGAAAGTTAGTTGTGGGTCCTAAGGATGACCCTTCTACCACTGAGGTATCCATTTGTGAAAGAAAGAAGAACTTTTTTGTCTGTCTTGGCACCTCAGAGTAATACACTTTGAACCTTTTGTCAGGAGGCTAAAAGTAAAAAAAAAGTCACTCTAATTGTTATCCTAGTTAAACACTTTTTCAGTAGATCTCCTGATCTTCTTTACCATATGTGAAATTGATTCACTTTTTTTAGATTCTCAGGAACAGTCTTAACATGTTAGACTCTAATGTTAAATTGGGAGTTTAATTTGCCCCGGGCCCATTACGTGACTTTGGGTTAGTTACCTCATATACCTGTGACGAAGTCTCATCTTCTGAATATATAAATAATAGTAGAGCCTCTTTCCTGGTGGTATTGTGAGGGTTGAATGAAATAATATGATAGATTTTACTTGGTATTGAGCACATAGTAGGCATTTTTTAGGAGCTTGTTATGTTATCAGATATGTTTGTTCGTTGATTTTACCACCATAAGATGAAAATGCCTTCCCTTTTTGGCTTATGTAATCATTACTTGGACTCATACTTTTAGGGAAAATATAGTTAATATTTCAAAAATCTCTTTTTTCCACCTGCTATAGTTTGGATATTTGATCCCTCCAAATCACATGTTGAAATGTGATCCCCAGTGTTGGAGGTGAGGCCTACTGGGAGGTGATTGGGTTGTGGGGGTAGATCCCTCACAAGTGGCTTGGCGTCACCTCCTGATAATGAGTGAGTTCTTGGTCTGTTAGTTTCCTAGAGAGTATTTGTTTTAAAGAACTGGGCACCTCTCCTGCTCTCTTGATCCATCTTTCACCATGTGACCTCTGTATACATCAGCTCCCCTTCACTTTTTTGTCTTATTGTTCTTTGATACACACAATCGTTGAAAAATATTGCGCCATTATTGTACTTTTAACTTTATGTGAAAATACCTCTAACCAAGTATATCAAAAGGGTTTCAATAGTAAGTGTGGGGATCAGTGAGAATATTTGTATAGGGAGCATTTTTAATTTCAAAAAATATATGTTTCAGTATACTAATAAATAGTTGTTTGCTACCTTCTTTGTTTCTGTTTAGTGGCAGGAAAATGGGAAAGACATAACATTAACATAAGAAAAAGAGACATTTTGTGTAAAAATGGTAAATGTGTCAGGTTATATACAAAAAAGTGAAGAGTGAGAAATTTACTGGAGTAGGGTGCCAGGGAAAAGTTTTTGGAATTGGAAATTATATGGAATCTTCAAGTAAAATAGAGTTTGCATTAAAAGGAACAGCAGAAGAGAGTCACATAAAACAAGAATGAGCAGAGGGATGAAAAATTGTATGAATACAGCTGTGAGATTGGTCACATTTGGTTATTAGATAAAGTGAAAATTAGGAAAAAAAGCATACCATTAAATACTATTAATTCATCACTATTTGGTCTCTTTATCCAAAAATACAAATGTCTTGAACTACAGTTTAAGAAATAAGTTCATGTTACTTTTGCAAATAACAGGAAAATTTAATTAGCATGTCTTATTCACTATGTGTTGCAAGCTGAGGACAAAGGAGAGGTAACTACAGTCAATACCAGCTTGTTTGATATACACTTTATCTCTTGACTGTTTAAGGTGAGGTAAGTTTGAATAAGACCACATTTCCTGAACTTCTTTTTTTTTTTTTTTTTTTTTTTGAGTTGGAGTCTCACTCTGTCACCCAGGCTGGAGTGCAGTGGCACGCTCACAGCCACCCCAGTGTCAACCTGCTGGGCTCTGGCGATCCTTCCACCTCAGACTTCCAAGTAGCTGGAACTACAGGCACATGCTACCACGCCGGCTAATTTCTTATTTATTGTAGAGACAAGGTCTCACCAAGTTGCCTGGGCTGGTCTCAAACCTGTGGGCTCAGGCAATCCACTCGCCTCGGCTTTCCAAAGTGCTGGGATTACAGGCTGAGCCACCGAGCCTGGCCTCCCTGAACTTCTTAATTGAACTTTTTTTTCTTAATTTCATGAAATGCAGTTTTTAAACTTTTACAAGTTTCATTTACAGATAATAGCTTTTAAAAAACCATTTCCTTTGGTATGTATGAAGATGAATTTCCTTAAAACATTAATAGCCTCTTTTCAAAATACATGGCTATTTGAACTTGCAAAGCATAATAATGGTTTCATTGTTAGATACTGAATCTTTTATGCCTTATAATTAAGTAGTAATCCTATTCTTTAAGAGTTTTCTTACAAGAAGGATATAAATATACCCTTCATTTGCGAGCAGTGATGCATAGTTGACAATGGAATTTCAGTAATGCCTGTAATGAAATGAAGACAGAAACATGGAGCCCATTAAGTAAACCATGTGTGATGGCAGTTTTGTATCCGAGATTGATCAGATTGGTCATCTGCCCAAGTGCAGAGTATCGTTAAGAATTATATTGGTAACAAAACATTATTTAAAATAAAACTCAGAAGAGTTTATCTACACCTGTAGTATTGTCAGTTTCTCAACTCTTTACCTCCTGAAGGGTAGAAGGGTTTGTATCCAACAAGATAGGAAATAAATGGGAATCTAGAATGAGAATAAAGCAATAAAAGAAGTATTTAGCTTAGTTGGGCAGATAATATAGCTGAAGGTGATAAAATCCTTAACAGAAGTTATCATGGACTTTTCACCAAATCACGGAAAATTAAAATGATAGCATAGTCCCCTTGAACCTTAAGAGAAAAAGAAATGATGCTTTTCCCGTGAGTACTACAATTATTATAAAAGCCCCTATTCTAGGAGTGGTTCTTCATGTTTTTTGAGTCATAAACTTCACTTGGGAACTATGGATCTTCCAAAAAATCAATTTATTTGTGCTTAGAGACCACTGAAGCTCATTCTGGGATTCTGAAAGGGTGTTTTTTAATCAGGAGTGATTCACGGGTTTTTAAAAAATGGAAATGAAGTTCTTCATGTTGACATTACATAATCTTAAATGTGTGCAACATGAAGCTTGATATTAACTTCTTTGTATCTACTCTTACATACCATAAAATGAAAACAGACTTATAAGCTAAATCAGTGTTATAAACTGGTAAAACTTAACAACATTAATGTGATAAGTGATGTTTATATGAAACTAAATTGCTACTGACAGTGTGAATATGGTACAGATAGCAAGTATGAGGAGGGACACAAAAAAAACTGGGATTATTTTTTTAGAGGGTGGGCCCCTTGTGGTACAGGCTTTTCCCCTGCTAGGTATGTGTTCTAGGAACCCATTGGCATCAGTGTACCAGCTAGCTCTGTTGTGAGAGGCTGCATTCATTTTTATTTTTAATGAATTGTTTTTGCGGCAGTTGACTGGTTCTTAACAATGGACCTTCCCACACTGAACTGAGTGTTCAGCAAAAACAGCTTGACTCCCATGACCTACCCTCCCTATTCACCCTATCTCACCCCGAACAACTTATTTTTGTTTTCCCGGATGAAAAAAGTCCTCAAAGAGAAGCATTTTGTTGATGTGGAAGAGGTGAAAGAAATGGCAGAAACCTTAAAAGGCATCAAAATGGACATTCAGAAACTGTTTTGAGTAGTAGAAAAAGCGTCTCAATAGGTGGACTGCATCAAATGGAGAGTACTTTGAAGATGACTGAAGTTTAAACATGTAAGAATAAATACACGATTTTTAATAAATAACGTCCTGTTTTTTGGGTCCCCTCTCGTATAGTGTGAGTTTGAGTTTGGAGTGCTTACACTACCGTAGCCCATGTAAAGATTCTTACACTGCTGTCCTCTTCCTGAACTACTTTAAAACCTCTATTTGTTCAGGATGCTGTCATGTAATTTTGGGGCATAACTAATTTTGCTTCTATCCTGTTAGTATTACCCTGCAACAATTAAAATAGCATTGCTGCTTAGTACCCACCCAATCAAAAACACTGAAATCACAGGGCAATGCTGAGTTCTAAGTGATGATGTGGCAGGCACGTGATCCAGACTTGGCCTCCACTAATGTCATTGTAGATCACCATGGACGTGAAGAAACAAAATGTTTAAATCAAAACACCTCCTAAAAAACTGTCAACCTTCCTGAAGAAAATTTCTGGCATCACTAATGTTATTAAAAGTTATCTGAAGCCGGACTCGGTGGCTCAGCCTGTAATCCCACGCTTGGGAGGCTGAGGTGAGTGGATTGCCTGAGCCCGCAGGTTCGAGACCCGCCTGGGCAACTTGGCAAGACCTCATCACCAGCCGGGCGTGGTAGTTTGAGGCTGTAGTGCACTATGATTGTGCTTGTGAACCACTGTACCTTGTCTTTAAACTAAAAAAGAAAGAAAAAGTTTTCTGAACTGTAAATGTAGAATTAGGATATTACTGGTTAAGTCAATGCAAAGTAGATATGTTGAGTGCCCCTAGATGCTAGGCATTGTCCTAGTTTTCAGGACTATAATAAAGATAAATAAAACAAGATTCTTGATTACAGTACTCTTACTGGCTTATTATGAGTTTAGTGGTGGGAGAAAGATAAATGAACAAGTAATTTCAATATATACTTTGCTAGGGGATATTAATAGATACAGGTGAGGTAGGAGCCATAATAATAGCTGTGTACCACATGTCTATAGATTTAGATCACCGTAGTGTGAGCCAGAGGAACCATTTAGTTAGAATGAAACCATTTTTTCATTCTCTATAGATTTCTTGCTATTTATGTCTAATTATAATTCCTTCTCATCTCACCTCCCCCAAATGTCATTTACTATATAATTTTTTTTTGGAGTCAGGGTCTCACTCTGTCAGCCAGGCTGGAGGGCAGTGGCACAATCACAGCTCACCACAGCCTTGGCCTGGGCTCAGGCAATCCTTCCACCTCAGCCTCCCGAATAGCTGCACCACCATACCAGCTAATTTTTTGTAGAGGCAAGGTCTTGCTGTGTTGCATATAGGCTGGTCTGCAACTCCTGGGCTCAAGGAGTCCTCCCACATTGGCTTCTCAAAGTGCTGGATTACAGGTATGAGCCACCACACTGGGCTCAAATATCTTTAAAATAGTAGTTTTAGTATTGGAAGTATTGCTTTTCAGGAGTAGTATTGTTAGTAGTATTTACTAATTATTAGTAGTATTTAGTCATGAGAAAATTTAGAGTTTTAATTTTTTTTTTTTTTTTTGAGTTGGAGTCTCACTCTGTTTCCCAGACTAGAGTGCAGTGGCTGCTCCTGGCCACAGCAGCCTCGACCTGCTGGGCTCTGGCGATCCTCGAACCCACGGGCTCAGGCAATCCACTCACCTCAGCCTCCCAAAGGTGCGGGATTACAGGCTGAGCCACCGAGCCTGGCAGAGTTTTAATTTTTAAGTGGTATCTGATGTACTTAAGATACACATTTGTAAACAGCTCTAAGAGACATGGTTGTTATATAATAAGTGACATGTCAGTTTTGTGTGAGTTTTGTCAGACTTAAACAATTTTCTTTTCTGACTTAGTGACATTCCTTCTAAAATGGGGCAGGTCTATAGATGCAATTATTCTTAAGCAAGGTATTTTCATTATTTTGCTGGACACACACAGATAACTTAGCTGGGAATAGTAGTAGTAATAATGGTAGCTAACATTTAGGGTGTTTACTGTGTACCAAGTATTGTGTTATTTATTTGATGTATTATCTCTTCTATTTTATAAGGTAGTTATCAATATTATCCTACTTAGCAGTGTAGAAACTGAGGTTTAGAAAAGTTCATCAACTTTATCAAGACCACATACTTGATCAAGTGAAGGTGTCTTTTGTGCTGTAGGGCAGCTACTGGTTGCAAGTTTCTGTCAGTCCATCACTGTTAACATGGGGCTCCATTGTCTTGTAACCAAGGCCAGTTCTGTGCCCATCATTGTTCTTTATTTCCCACAATGACCTAAAGATGGACTATCAAGTTTATGGATAACAGTGACGATGCTCAGAGAAAGAGATAGAAGAGTATAGCTAACGTCTTAATAGAGTCAATACATGAAAATATTTCACCAAGTTGGCAAATTGTGCAAAAATTCAATAAATGCACTTAAAGAAGCAAAGTTTTTGGCTGATGGCCTTTAAGGGAAAAAAAGATTTAAGCTTCGCAAATACTAGATGAAAGATAGGTTTCCACATGAAACAGGTCAAATTGTATGAGAACTGTCAGGCATGAGCCCTGCCTCATCAGGACAGAAGAGAGTGGGCAGGTTGCAGAAGAAATTTTTGGTTGGCTTTTTTTTTTTTTTTTTTGAGTTGGAGTCTCACTCTGTCGCCCAGACTGGAATGCAGTGGCCTCTCCCGGCCACCGCAGCCTCGACCTGCTGGGCTCCAGCGATCCTTCCGCCTCAGCCTTCCAAGTAGCTGGAACTACAGGCGCACGCTACCACGCCTGGCTAATTTTTTGATTTATTGTAGAGATGAGGTCTTGCTTGCCCAGGCGGGTCGCGAACCTGTGGGCTCAGGCAATCCACTCACTTCAGCCTCCCAAAGCACGGGATTACAGGCTGAGCCACCGAGCCCGGCATGGTAAGGCTTTTAATGATTCTTTGTGCAGATGTTTCTTCATCCTTGATCAAACTATCTTCTCTTGAGTGAGTCCGCTGACATCTCTGTAGCGATTAGGACGTGCTCACGTGCCTGTCCTTGGAGTGCCTGTGTTTCGTGCCTGGAATTGGGCTCTGTACACTCGTTTTGCATGCCTTATGTGTACCACTTCATTATCAGATGCTTTTCGGGATATATCAGTGCCTGCGTCTGCTTCTTTATTCTTTTTTGGACAGTACGTGCACCAGGTCTTTAGATCATGCCACAGTCATCATCAGCCACTGGTTTCTTGATCTTGTTCATGTATTTACTTGTTAGATGAGTAGTCCTGTGACCTGTCACCCGGTCGTGCCTTCCCTTCCTCCACTAAATGCCCCAACCTTTAATTAGAATTGTGTGTTTGTCTTTCCCGTACTTTTTAAGAAATCATTTGTGTGTCTCGTGTTCACACATAGTCAAACATGAAAAATGTATTCTTTGGTTTTAATTCTTTTGAATTTGGTGAAACATTAACTTGCTCTGTGTAGTTTCTAGGAGTTGAGGTTTTCACTAAACATGATGTTACTAAGATGTCTCGACGTTGTTGTCTGTAACTATTGTTCATTTATTTTCCTACCACATTATATGCTATTGTGTAGATATCCATCCCGTATCTGTTTTTCTTTTGATGGACAGTTTCATTGCTTCCTGTTCATTTGTTTGTTGTATTATGAACAAGCTGCTGTGTGTACTTAGGAATGGGCTTGCGGTTTGGGGTAGATTCCTGTTTCCAGATTCACAAATGGTTGCGTCAGTTACTTTTGGTATCAGTGTGTATAATAACATGTTGATCATTATCCTTACATCTTTCCTGAAAGCTCATTTTATTAGTCTTCTTAATTTGTGCCAATCTGGTAGGTGTGTGATATAGGTCAGATTTATATTTCTCTGATCGTTTACAAGGTTGAGAACCCCTGTATTTGTTGGCCATAAATGTTCATCTTCTGTAAAATGCTTGTTTGTGTCCTTTGCTCTTTTCTTCATTCAGTAATTTATCTGCTTTTTATTAGTTAAAAGGGTTTTTTTCTGTATTCTTTTTGATAATGTCTTCTCAGATATATCTTCTCCAGGTCTGTTACTTTTAGCTTTGTTTAAAATATCATCTGATTAACAGAAAGTGCAAAATTTAATATGCCAATGAAATATGGAATTTATTAGATAATATTTTATTCGTGTTTTCTCATTGCTATTAGTAGGTAAGATAGCGATCTGCAGGTGATACAGTTTTATTTTTTGCTTGGTACTATTATCATGGTAGCTTTGCAATTTTTTTTTTTTTAATTGAAGTCTCACTCCGTCGCTCAGGCTGGAATGCAGTGGCACATTCACAGCCATCCCAGTGCAAAGATTTTGAAAGCTTTTCTGTTTTGTCTCTGCCATGGAGAAGTTAGAGTATCAGATGACCCATTTTCCAGAGTGTGACAACATGGGATGGGGCTTGGGTATATAGAATACACTGTATATCAGCCTTCTAAGTTTTTCTTTCTTTCTTAGAGTCATTTTTTCTAAATTCTAGGATGATTCTTTTCTGGGTATTCTTTCTCTATGGGTAGAGTTTATTGTATTCCAGGAAGCAATTTGTGGAAGATTATATTAAGGGGACAGAGTGGACTGCCCACAGGACCTGGAGAAGTACCTCTCAGTGTGCTTCTCTCAGGGCTGCCTGAGGTGGGTGCAGCTCACAGAGCCCTCACAGATTTCTGTACACACACATCCCCAGGATTCTGCAAGGTGGAAATGGGCCCTGACAGTGACCTTGGAGTGTCTACCATGCACCTTGTTATCCAGTGGAGAGCAGTCAGATAGCCCTGCAGGCCCCCAAGTCTGAATTCTCCAGAAACTTTTATCCGGCCCGAGTTTTGAGAAAGTGTAGATCAGCTCTTATACCATCACATATTGTAGCCCAGATTCTATTTATTAAATATATATATATATATATATATATATATATATATATATATATAGAGAGAGAGAGAGAGAGAGAGAGAGAGAGAGAGAGAGAGTCATTTGTGCTGTGAAGCTTTGGTTATATTATTTCACTGAAGATCAACTACTTCTATATTCCATCATTTTTCCTCTCTTTTGTTTTCAGTGACTTTCAAGGGTGTGAATTCTTAAAATAAAAATCCCTTTTTTTTTTCAGAAATGGGGGTCTCAGTATGTTTTCCAGGCTGGAGTGCCATGACACAATCATAGCTCATCAGTCTTGAATTCCTGGCATCAAACGATCCTCCCACTTCAGCCATCCAAGTAGCTTAGATTACGGGCATGCACCACCTTGCCTAGCTCAAAATGACTTTTTTTTGAAACAGAAATATTAATCTTTTTTTCACACTTTATAGGCTATGTTTTCATTTTTTTACTTGTCCATTTTATGTTTTAGAACATAAATATTTCCAGAATGGAAGAGTTCCTGTTATTCTGATATTTCAGTTATTTCAGTGTTAAAAATTTTCTTAGAAAGTTTCTAATTTTCTATGTTATGTGTGGACATGTTATTGAAGTGACCCATCAGTCCTTTAAGTTTTCCAGTAATGTCTTTCAGACCTTATAAGACCTTGACTCTCTGATATAGTCATTATTTATAATTTTTTTGTAGAAGTTACCTGGGCATATTGACTTAAATATTAGACAATCAAATTTCCATGATCTATCACAGCCTTCATATGTCTGAACTTAAGGTTAGTTTATGTTGTTTTCTTTCTGGCAGGACCTCAAGCAGACGGTGCCACTTTGCACTTGAACATGTTATCTACCTAGGTGCAAAAGGTATTATCTTTTTAGAATGACAGTGTTACATATTTTCGGAGTATTTTTATAGGCTTCATGTAAAGTTGTGTGTGAAAGTCTCTTTAATTATGACATTAGATATAAAGCTATGTGATTCCCTCTATTGGGGAGTTTCAGTGTTTTCTTACTATTTCAACTTATTAAGGAACAAAAAGTAACATTCTGAAATAATTGAGAATAAATTGGTTGTGCTATGCTTTCCCCCTCATAATGTAATTCATTTTTTCTACTTAACAAATAGAAAAGCAAGTGGCTTTCTTGCAAAGAATATAAAGTACTGGTATAATGCTATAATTTTTAAATAGTATTTTTTATTTTTCACTATAGAAATAATAGAGTGGAATATTAATTACTTTAAGTTCAGCCATAAGCATTTAGTCTTTATTCATATTTTTAGCTTTTCTGTTATATGTATGTTCTTGCCTTTTTTCATTTTAAAAGTGTTGTTTCCAGAAGAAATCAATTTAAAGTATCCTCAAGTGAGAGAGAATTGGAGCCATGCAGAAGACACCAAAAAAAATGGACAGTCTACCACCAAGGTAGTGCTTTGATCACTTGATATATTTAAGTAAATAATGTTATGAATTTTTTGGAGTGTTCAGATGAGTGTAGTTTAAACAAAATCCAAAATCACTGTTAAAATAAAACAAAATTTTCATTAAATAGATTTACTGTTAATTTAATTTAATTTAATTTATTTTTATTTATTTTTTTTTTTTTTTTGAGTTGGAGTCTCACTCTGTCGCCCAGACTGGAGTGCAGTGGCCTCTCCCGGCCATCGCAGCCTCGACCTGCTGGGCTGTAGCGCTCCTTCCACCTCAGCCTTCCAAGTAACTACAGGCGTGCGCTACCACGCCCGGCTAATTTTTTTGATTTATTGTAGAGATGAGATTTCGCCTGCCCAGGCGGGTCTCGAACTCGCGGGCTCAGGCAATCCGCTCACCTCAGCTTCCCAAGGAGCGGGATTACAGGC
>CAUYQG010249925.1:0-14499 GCA_963574415.1 Tarsius wallacei
TGGATTGCCAGAGCCCGCGGGTTCGAGACCCACCAGGGCAAGTTGGCGAGACCTCATCTCTACAATAAATCAAAAATTAGCTGGGCGTGGTAGCGCGCGCCTGTAGTTCCAGCTACTTGGAAGGCTGAGGTGGAAGGATCACTGGAGCCCAGCAGGTCGAGGTTGCAGTGGCCGGGAGCAGCCGCTGCACTCCAGTCTGGGTGACAGAGTGAGACTCCAACTCAAAAAAAAAAAAAAAGAAAGGTGGTTTTACTTTTACTGTAAGTTTATATGATTATTTCAGAAGCTTGGGCATGCAAGAGGAGTAGAGAAAGAGCAGTGGCCCTAGAGAATTACATCAGGTGGTTTTCATAGAGCGTCTTCCCTCGCCTTAATAGGCGTTCCTACTGGGAACAGCCTTTGTCAGAGCACAGGTTTGTGGTCTCTCTGCTCCTTCTCTACTTTCTCCCAGCCTAGTAACAGGGAGTCTTCTGGTGTTATTAAGTGTGCTCCAAATCTTTCCAGAGCCGTTGGGGTAACCCTTGAAAGCATAAACCTCTAACTTCATGTTTATCCCCAACCTTAATATGATACAGGATAATGATAATGAAGTGATTCTCCATAGATTCCTCCATTTACTTTTTTTTTTTTAACCAGTGGAAAGTCACAAAGCATCTTTTGGTGGCATCTTTCAGTCTGGTTCTGCCATTTTATATCAAACAAACACAAATTTATCAAGGCTGTAGGATACCTCTCCTAGTGCAGACTGTTTCTCAATTTATGTCACCTGTAGGAATTTTAAGAATGGAGACCAGGTGTTTAGTCATCTTCACTGTTGTTGAGGTTTAAAATGGTGCCATTACTTTAAATTTAGATGTCTAGAAGTTGAAGAAAAACATGTTGAGCATGTTGTTTGAAAATGTAACATACTGTTTAAACCTTAAATAAGGTTATCTTATATTGCTAGACCTCTCAAATATTTAGTATGTGGTTTAAAAACTGCTAAGATAGCATTAATTAGATAATATCACCACTAAACCATGTATTGTATCATACAGAAAGGTATGACTAATATCTTATTCAAGTAAGTAGCAGTGAATTAATTCTATCTTGCAGCAGTGTATACGAGCTCTGACAATTAAGTTTGCGAACTCAGCCTGGAAAAGGTGCTATGTATCTAATTGCTGAAAACACTACAGTCAGCTTTGAAACACTACCCTTGGGAAGCTGTGCACTGATGCCAGTGCCTTGTCCACCCATCAAAGCAATTTTGGAACCCTTTCTGAAATGGCCATCAGAGCTGTCATCATATTACCTTTCATGTCCTGAACGCCATCAAAATGTCTTCCTTTCAGTATTTCCTTTATCTTTGGGTAAATAAAAAATTCATTGGGAACCAGATCAGGTGGGGAGGGAGGGTGTTCCAATACAGTTATTTATTTACTGCCTACAAACTCCCTCACAAACAGTATTGTGAACTGGTACATTGTCGTCCTTTGGAACCATTTTTGTACACACCTTACTTATGCCAAAGTTTCAGTTAAGATTTTCCTAACTGTTTCTTTACCGATGTTTATTTAGTTTATTTAGTCTGCTATGCTTCTCACCATCTGCCAACAATTTTGATGCACAATTTTTGCAGTGTTTCCGTCAGTTTTGCTTGTTATTGGACATCCTGACCTTTCTACATCAGTGATGCCTTCTCTCCCCTCAGAAAAACATTTAATCCATTTTTACACTGCAATTTTTTTCATAGCATTATCCCCATAAACTTGGACTAACATGTCCCTGATTTCACTTCCACTCTTGCCAAGATTAACAAGAAATTTAATGTTTGTTCATTACTCTAATTCTAGCTCCGACATTCTTATGATGGCATGCACAAAACATGCAACAATAACAATGAATGCTTCTCAGCAAGACACTACCACACGCGTTGACATGAACAGTTATGAGACAGTGATATACCATATTATGGAACCAAGTTGTACGATCCTACCAACGCAAGCACACAGTGGCAAGTTTATGAACTTGTCAGACCTCGTACAATTGCTGTCTTTTCTGTAAAGACAATATTTTTTTATCATATAATATGTATTTCATTAAACAGACCAATTTGTCTGCTATGGGCCTTCAGTGCTGGAAGGTTGGAGGATACTAAGGGTTAAAGCATGATGTCTCTTTTCAAAAGAGCATGAATTTGACCTCCATTTCCAGCAGTTTAAGAGATGTTTTTTTTTTCAGAGGCTCCCTCCTGCTACAGTGCAACTAGATCATAGCTAAATTAGACCATGTATTAGTTAAGCGTTGCTGAGTCCACAGAAAATTAAGAGGAATCTCCAAGGATCAAGAAAAATCAAAACCAGAAAATTAAAATGAGATAAAAGGAAGAGGGAACTGTGACTCATAAGGTGGCAGATAGCGTTGCTCTGAGGCAAGTGTTGGTCACATTAAGATCTAAAGACTAATACTGGGCCTCTCAATTAGTAGGGGAGGTGAGCCTGAAAAGTCTTTACTAAGCTATACCTTGAATGAAACAAAGCAGTCTTTAGTCTTTTCCATGAATAAGCAAATTCAAATCCTTGTAGGGGAATACTTCTCAAATTTAGGCTATTGGAATTTTTACAGATTAAAATCTATAAAATATAAGGCCAAAACTTAAAAAATAAAAATAAAAAATAACTAAATTATAAGATAGCCTGGCTGACCCTCCTGTATCCAACTAAAAATACTGAATACAATTAATTTTTTCTTAAAAACATGAAATATTGGTAAGATACTTAGTATTCATCAGGTCAATATACAGACAAATGCTGGAGTCCTTACAGATAATGAAAATACTGAAGCTACTGAGGGTATTTGTGTATCATGACAAACTTGAGCTTTGGTTTCATAGTCCAACAAAGGATGGGATATAAATGATAAAACCTATGATTAGGCATACACAGAGGGAAGTCTCATAGGACACACACTCAATTTGAGACCATAAAAGTAAGAACTAAAAGTAGGGCAGCACTAGTAGGAAGAGTATATTAGCAGAATTCAAGAAGCATTTAAGATATTTAGAGGAGTGGGAGATAAAGAAGAAAGAATTATCAAGGATCGTTATCAGGTTTCTGTTTTGACCAGCTGGGTGGATGACAGTACAACTTACATGATAGGAAACACTAAGGAAGAATCAAGTTTTGAGGCAAAATTTGAACAGATTTAATATTTTTCTTTAAATTCCAACACTCACCGTAATGTGGGGTATATAGCAAGCACTCAATGAAGGAATAATGTATGAAATAAAATTATAAATTAAAAAAGCTGATTCAGCACTAGTCAAAACCAAAGAAGAAACAAAGCTATTTGATGAGACATCTCGAAAAGAAATAATTATGTTGACATAAGTAGTTTGAGAATTCAAGGTACTGAGTTGGCTTTGCCCTTCTTAGCAAAGACGGGAAACAGAACGTTAGAGAGGGTTTACATTCCAGCAACCACTGGAACAAAATGATCAAAGCACATACCCTGGTGAGACAGAGATCTTATTTAAGTTTAAATCTACACAAAGTCAGATTTTTTTGTGACCATAAATTATAATTCTGCCCCATGGTATATCTTGAAATGGAATAAGAAACTTTCAAATATTCACCTATTAACTACGAAGATTTTATTTCCTCCCCCAAACATGTGATCTTTAATAACCCCAAAACATATGATGACCACAAAGGTTATAAAAGATGTTTAAGAAAGAATGTCATATTTGTTCTCTTGATTATAGTAATAGTTTCACATTTTTGGACTCAGACCCACATCAAGAAATACATTTTACATCACTTTCTAGTATATATCGAAATAAAACTTACACATTTTACAAAAAAAGCTTACTTTCTGTTTTTCTTTTTAGTTAATATTTACTCTTTACTAGGTTCTTAATCTTACAAGATATGCATTCATGTTGACAATTTTATTTTCTTCGTTTCTCTTAAATGTTATAAATACTGGTCATAATTTATTAAATTGATTTTATGACCCATTAATGAGTTGTGACCAGTGGTGTGATGGTAAATGTTTAATGGCTAGCTCTGCCTGTGAATACAGGCCCTAATATATACCATTTCCTAAGTTCCATGGTGTAATATACCTAGCTTGACCAATTGCAAGCTACCAACCTGATGTCAGTAAATGTTGACTTGGAAAAAAATGCATACAATCAGGTCTCTCTGGAGCCACTAAGAATCAGTTCCACCATTCCACTGGCTGTCAACTACAGTTTGTAAAGAATTGCTGTATAAATTTATGTTTGTTATGACTAACTGAATTTGCTCATTTAAGCTACAAATCACTTTATCTGTGCTGTGTTAAGCATCTCAAAAAAGTATCTGGCAGTATTTGGTATAGCAGATGCTGAATATGTATAAAATAATATTTATGTCCTAAGTGTGTTTTTATTTCAGTCATCCAACTTTCACATTAGGACTTCAGTTTCTCAATGTAATCTCACAGGGATTCATAAACTTCTAAGTTGAAGAGGAAATATTTTACTTTACTTATCTATTGTGGTTCCTATTACATTGCATGTACATTTTTTCTAAGAATTTTAATATAAAATTTGAGAAAATAAAATTTAAAAACAAAATATGTGATTATACTTCAGAATAATAATTGAAAGAAAAGAAAGCTTTAAAAAGCCACATAAGTGATTGATTATATTTCAAAACAATTCTTTTCAGTGAACTCTCTTTTAATGCTCCTATAAATCATTAGGATTTGATTAAGAATCTGGAAATTGAGGCATGAAAAATTGTGAGAAACTCCTTCCAATTTAAAAGTGAAAATGAAGACTCTGAAATTATGAGACTGTAAGAGCTAATTTAGTAGTAACAACATTGACTGTTGAGAAGATCGAGGAACATGTGTTCAACTTAGGAAAAAGCAAACTGAGTACACACTGTCCACTTTGCTAGATACAGGGGATATCTACAGAAAGCATTTTAAAAAGTACAATGTAACGAATAGATTTTGTTACAGATAAGAAAAGACAGTTGTAATACAGTGTGGTAGAGGATATAGGAGAGTTTTGTATAGGTTCCAGTCTGGGCGACAGAGTGAGACTCCAACTCAAAAAAAAAAAAAAAAAGGAAGCATACAGATAATGATTTCCAAATTTTCCAGGAAGTGCAAAAACCCCACATAGAGGAGGAGATGCTGGCTCACGCCTTAATCCCAGCACTTTGGGAGGCAGAGGCGAGAGAACTGCCTGAACCCATAGGTTCAAGGAGGAGATGCTTTGAGTGACTAGAGTTCTCATCCTCTCTCTGCAGAACTGTGGCTTTAGGTAAATTAGCCTTTGTGTATCACCTGTAAATGAGTGAAACAAGAGAAAGTTTAAATTAGGTGATCTGTCTCTTATAGCTTTACATCATTCTGTGACTTGAATACAGCTTTCCAAAATATGCATGTTGTTTAAATTGAGCCTCATTTTTATTCATTTATGTTTACACTTAGGTTTAGTTTTAGTGTCATTTTTTTCTTAATTATAGTAGGTTTATGAGAGCATAAATATTCTGTTTTTTTGCTGTGATTCTGTATTTGGATAATAATATGAAGCTTTGGGTAATTATACTTTTAAATCTATACCATATAAATGTTTCTCCAAAAGAGTTTTTTTTTTTTTTTTTTTAAGTTGGAGTCTCACTCCGTCACCCAGACTGGAGTGCAGTGGCCACTTCTGGCCACCGCAGCCTCGACCTGCTGGGCTCCGGCGATCCTTCCGCCTCAGTCTTCCAAGTAGCTGGAACTACAGGCACACGCTACCATGCACGGCTAATTTTTTGATTTATTGTAGAGATGAGGTCTCGCCAAGTTGCCCAGGCGGGTCTCGAACCCGAGGGCTCAGGCAATCCACTCACCTCAGCCTCCCAAGGTGCAGGATTACAGGCTGAGCCACCGAGCCCCACCTAAAGAACCTTTTTAAAGATCCCAGAAACCCCTGAGGCAAAGGAAACATGCTGCACAATGAATTTCCATTATGAAGACCACAATCCCGGAGACAGGAAGTTTTCAATTAGGCTGAAAGAGCGGGGAAGAAGGAAAAGCCTGAGGTCCAAGCAAAAACTAAATACATTGTAAAAATGCCTGTATAAATGGGCAAAGATAACGTAGTGGGCTTCAGAGATATTTGTACCTTTTCTTTATTGTCAATGCTCCAGGTGTAAGGGTGTTGTCACTTATTTATCGTTTAGAATCTTTTCTCTTATTCTCTGTAGGAAAAACAAAAGGAATAGTAAGTCGGGTAAAACAAAACTTATACTTCCAATTGAATTCCAAAAGTGGTATGTGAGCTTTATTCTCATTCTCGTAAAATTGCTTTATATTTTATCAGCACAGATGAGTGTTTTGATAAATGGATTTTTGGGGGGAGGCGGACTGTAATGTTCTTCCCTTTTTTAACAGCAGCTGTTTCAAAACTCAGAAACAGCACACTCATTTATTTACTGAAAACCCGAGCCTTTTACAGCCAGTACATTGAGTACAAAACATGCAGAGCATAGACCTTCCCCCATGTGTCTATTATTAAATCTTTAAGTCAAAGATATTTACGAATTCATTTATAGGCATACAACCTAAGGAAACAAGTGAACAAGTAGCAAAGATAAATATGCCAAATCATTTACTATAGCAAAAGTTTTGAAGCAATGTGTACAGAATAAAATTTTCAATAAAATTTAGGACATCCATTCAGTAAAATACTATGCAGTCATTGAAAATGACAATGTCACCCTCTATGTGCTGACATGGAAAACACATCCTATTTTATAAGTAACGAATGGAGGTTACAGAATATTAAAACATATGATTACATGTTCCAAACAGCTGAAAATATTTAACACACATCTTTACATATATTAAAAAGGTCTGAAATTATAAAATAAAAATTGAATTGTATTTTATTTGTGACTGATTTATACTGCATGTTTATTTTATATTAAAAGTAAAAACGTAATAACTTTAAAAAATAGTATATGTCTCTCTGACGACTGTAATTAACTTATCTATAAATTTATTTATCTATTTTCTTATACCTCTTGCAGATGTTATATCCAGTAGACACTAGTCTCTGGGACAGATGGTATAAATTTGTGTATGAACAAGAATCTGTAAACAAGAAAATCAGCAATATAATCGAGTGTGACACAACATTTAACGGCAGTGAATGTGGATACTTCAAGAGCATGGATAAACAGCTTCCACTGGCATGGAGGTGATCAAGAAAGCTCTGCCTTGGGCTGAGTCTGAAACTTCATCCATAGTAGTTATGCAGATAAGGAAAGAAACATTTCAGTCACAGATGCAAACAGGGCAAAGACTTGGAGGCACATGAAAAGATGACACGCTTGGGAACTTGAAAGTTGTATGAAGAACATATAGGTTATCTAATATTAAAATACTTACATTTGGAAGCTAAGAAATGAAGGAAAACAGCAAGTTAGATAATGGGAATTTAATGAGAGTTTTGAGTCAGGGAAATGTGGTTGTGTCTGAAACATAGAAGGATAACTCAGAGGAGAATAAAGAGCAATCCGGAAAGGAGGGTGTGCATCCCAAGTGGCCACAAAGTCTCCAGATTCCTAAAGCCAACTGTCATTCAATTATTTATACGTTGAGTCCTTTTTGTTTTATAATTTCAGACTCTTTTAATGTACTAGCAGATGTGGTTCTGCTGAGTCATTCCTTGTGCCTGGAATTCCTGAAACTCTAGGTGGTGTTGACAGGCTCTGGCTGCTTCTCAAACCACTTCTTTTTCCTTCTCTAGGATCAGCTCTGTTCTCTTGTGCGTGTTTCTTCCTCATATTGGTGCTGACAGCTCTTCATGAAGATTTAAGTAATTTATTAGGAAGACAAGACAAAACAGAAAAGTGAACGCTGAATAGTAGAGAATCCTCGCCCTTGTGTCCATTAATGCAGTCCTGTCACAAGGGTTTCCCCAACCTTCTTCCATGTTTCTGGAACTTGCTTCAACTAAAATCACAAACTTTTTTTTATAATTGTAAAATATATATGATATTAAATAGATAAGAAATACTTATTGTTTTATTAAGAAAATGCAACTTTTACCCAAGTTCATTCTTGCTGGTTAAAGAAAATGCTTTTGCTGGAATCCATTTAAAGGAACTTACTAAATAATAGTGGTTGCAAACTAATGTGGGCTTCTATCTCAAGCGATGGCATCGTGACCCCAGCCAGCAGTTTGTTTCAAAAGGGAAATACTTTAGGAATATGTTAACAGTAGCCATGATCTATGAGTGTGATTGTCTACTGGTTTTTAGCAACAATTGTAACAGCAAAGCAAGAGTTTTGAACTTTGCTTAGTTCATATGTAAGACTTATGTGAGTTTTGTAGGTATCTTGCCTGAGGGTATCAGGGAAGAATTAGAAAGAACAGGTATGAACACCGGACATTCCTGGTCTCAAGGTATTAGGCCTGTGCATGCCACCTATACATTTTCAATGCAACACTAACAAAATTCCAGTGAGCCCTTTGCTCCCCCTGTTGGAGAGCAGCCATCTTCTGTGCAGCCCTGCTGGGACCCTGAGACATGGACTTAGTTGTTATGAGCCCCTAGTCACCAGTGATGCTTTTAACTCGGGCCAAGTGGATGTTGTGGCCTTCAGTGACCCCTTCACTGACCTCAACTACATGGTCCACATGTTCCAGTATGATTCCACCCATGGCAAGTTCCATGGCACCGTCATGGCTGGGAACGGGAAGCTTGTCATCAATGGACATCCCACCACCATCTTCCAGGAGTAAGTGGAACAGAAGACGTGTGCTTCCAGGAGGCAGCTCAGGTGTTGTGGCCATCTTGGGTGCCTGGTGCCTCACGGCCCTCAGCTTGGTCTTGCTCCCCCCTCACAGGTGAGATCCCACCAAAATCAAATGGAGTGATGATAATGTGGTGAAGGCCACTGGCGTCTGTACTGAGAAGGCTGTGGGGAACACAGGAAGGCCGATGCGGAGGGGCAGAGGAAGGGGGATGCTGGCTCTGCCCAGCGAAGGCAAAACAAGGTGTGTAACTACTCTCCTGCAGGCTCACCTACAGTGGGGCACCAAGAGGGTCATCATCTCTGCCCCCTCCACTGATGCCCTTGGGTTTGTGATGGGCATGAACCATGAGAAGTACCAGGACAACCTCACAAATGTCAGCAGCACCTTCTGCACCAGCAATGGCTGAGCCCCCTGGCCAGGGTCATTCATGAAGGGACTCATTGTAAGAGAGTGATGGGGAATGAGACCAGGACGCATTTGTTCACCTGAGACTGGGTCCTCTTCCCTCAGAACCCAGGGCCTTGGGAGTTGGGGGCACTGAGGGATTGGCTCAAGTCTCCATCCCTTCATTCCTCCCAAGGTGTGGGGGAGATTGAGGGATGCTGTGGGGGGCGTTCTGCAGGGCTTCACTCCCTCCATGCTTCCAGGCTACCATCCACACCATCACTGCCACCAAGACTGTGGATGGCCCCTCTGGGAAGCTGGGGTGTGACAGCTGAAGGGCCCTCCAGAACAACATCCCTGAGGCCCCTGGTGCTGTCAAGGCTGTGGGCAAGATCATTCCCGAGCTGAATGGGAAGCTCACGGGCTTGGCCTTCTATGTCCCCACTGCCACTGTGCCTGTTGTGGACCTGACATGCCATCTGGAGAAACCCGTATGTTTGGGTTGGAAGGGCTCTGGTGGGCCAGAGGCGTGTCCCTGTGGTAAAACAGAGGTGGGATTAGCACTTTATTGTCCCTCTTGTTCTGACCTTATTAGGCCGGATATGATGACATCAATAAGGTGGTGAAGCAGGCAGCCAAGGGCCCCCGCATGGCCCCCTCAAGGGCATCCTCAGTTCCATCAAGCACTAGGTTGTGTCCTTGGACTTTAACAGTGACAACCACTCTTCCACCTTTGATGCTGGAGCTGTCATTACCTTAAAAAACGCTTTGTCAAGCTTATTTTCTGGTGTGTGACTGGGGTGGGAGACAAGGAGGAGGAAAGTGACTTCAGGTCTGGCGTCCTCTAGTGGCTGGCTCAGAAAAACTGCCCTTAACTACTTTTGATTGTCTTCTTGTTACGACAATGAATTTGACTACGGCAACAGGGCAATACATCTCGTGATCCACATGGAGAGTACAAGCCCCCACACCACCAGCCCCAGTGAAAGCATGAAAGAAAGAGAGAGGACCTCAGCTGCTGGGGAGTCCCTGCCACACTCAGTCTGCCAACACACTGAGAATCTCGCCTCCTCACAGAGTCCATGCCAGATTCCCTGAAGAATCGGAGAGTCTAGAGAGCCAAACCTTGACAAGTACCATCAATAAAGCCTCCTGTACTCAGCCAAAACAAATTCCAATGACATTTTTCATAGGAAATTCTAAAGTTTGTATGGAACTACAAAATACCCAAAACAATCTGGAGGAAATACCCAAAACAATCTTGAGGAAGAAAAATAAAGATGGTGGCATCACACGTTCTAATCTCAAATTATATCACAAAAGGGTAACAGTCAGACAGTGTGGTACTGGCATACAAGCAGACACATAAATCAATGGATTACAATAGAGATCCCATAAATAAATGTGAGCATATATTCATATGACCAATCGCTTTTTTACAAGACCACCAAGAGGACACAATGAGGAAAAGGTAGTCTCTTCAATAAGTGGTGCTGGGAAAGATGAATATTCACAAGCAAAAGAATGAAACTGGACAATTATCTTACACCATACACAAAAATCAACTCAAAATGGATTAAAAATTTAAGTGTAAAACCTAACCTGAAATCATAAAGCTCCCGGGAGAAGACAGAGGAAAATCTTCTAAATATTGATCTTGATGAGGACTTTTTGTTTACCTCACCAAAAGCACAGTCAACAAATTAAAAATTAATGAGTGGGACTATATCAAATTAAAAAGCATCTACACAGCAAACAGTTAAAATGACAAAACAACCAATGGAGTGAGAGAAAACATTCATGAACCATATATCAGATAAAGTTCAAAAGATATAAGGAACTCATGAAACCCAGTGGCAAAAGAAACAGATAATCCTATTAATGAATAGGCAAATAATCTGACAACATATCTCTCCAAAGAAATAAAAATGGCCAATAGTTGTATGAAAAGGTGCACACCATCATCAGGGAAATACAAACAAAATCCACCACGAGTTATTACCTCACACCTGTTAGAATGGCTATTATAAAACAGACAAGAGATAACAATGTTGGTGAGATTGGGGGGAAAGGGGATCCTTGTACAATTTTGGTGGGAAGGTAGACTGGCACAGCCATTATGAAAAAAATGTGAAGGTTTCTAAAGAAATTAAAAACAGAACTACCATATGTCCCAGCAGCCCTTCTTCTCAGTATATAACCAGAGGAAATGAAGTAATCACCGTCTAAATATATCTGTGCCCCCATGTTCATCACAGCATTATTCACAGTAGACAAGATATGGAAACAACTTGTGCCTGTCAATAGATAAGGAAATTGTGAGAGATATATTATATACATACACAATGGAATATACTTTAGCCATACAAAAGAAGGAGATCAATATAAACAAATCTAGAGGACATTATGCTAAGTGAAATGAGTCAGACACAGGAAAATATACTGCACAATTTCACTTATAAGTGGAATTTTTATTACAAAATATGAATACATAGAAACAGTAAAAAGGCAGTTTCCAGGGGCAGGAGTGTGTGGGGAAAAACGGGGAGATAGAAGTCAAAGGCTACAAAGTTTCAGTTACACACAATGAATAAACCTAGAGCTCTAAGGGTCACAGTATGTAGACTGAGGTTAATAATATGATACTGAATATTGGAAATGTGCTTAGAGAGTAGATTTTAAGTAATTTTGCTATTAAAAATTGTATGTGAGATGACAGCAGAACTGCATCTTGAGACCAGCTATCTGTGTGCTGTGCTGGGCGGCTCTTTACAACCTCAGAGAATATCACCCCCCATGCAAGTCCTTGGTGGGTAACAGCACACATGGAACCCCAGACGATTCACCCTCCACCCTGAGCCAGCTTAATAGATGCAGACAGAAGAACTGCCTGAGAAGGAGGCTGCAACAGAATTAAAGAGAATGATAAGAGAACTGTTACAAATAAAAAAAAACCAACAAAGAACTGCTGGTAACCAGAACTCTAGCAAAGAGTCAGTGCTAGAAAGAACAGCTACTGGGGCACAAACAGTGGCAATCTCTGGGAACGAGAGTACCCAGAGGGCATTTATGGAGATCAGAAAATTGTTGGATAGAATGAATAAAAATCAAGAAATGCAAACGCTCAAACTAAATGAAATTTCAATAGAACTGGACAAACTCAAGAAAGCATACTTAGAAATAACAGAAATAAAACACTCTGTCTAAGAAATAAATGGCAAACTGACAAGCATAGGAAGCAGAATTGACCAAAAAGAAGAAGAATTTCAGAGCTGGAAGACCAAAATATGGAATTAACCCAATCTATTAAAGATATAGAAAAGAAATTAAGAAGGAAGAAGAAACTTTCCAAGATATGTGTGATTTTATCAAGAAACCAAACCTACATCTGATCAGAATACTTGAAATAGAATGAGAAACAGAAAATACCCTGGAAAAAACATTCCATGAGGTCATTAGAAGACGTCCCTCATCTGGACGGAGAGATGACTATGCAAGCACAAGAGATTCAGAGAACTCCTGCAAGACATCTTATGAGAAGACCAACCTCTAGACACATAGTAATTTGCCTACACAAAGTAGGCATAAAAGAAAAAAAATCCTAATGGCAACAAAGGAAAAAGGTCAGACTACCTACTGGTGGAGACCAATGAGAATTGCTGCAGGCTTATCTGCAGAAACAGTATAGACCAGAGGAATTGGACCTCAACCTTTAATGTTCTCAGAAATAAACAATTTCAAGAAAGAATTTTCTATCTAGCCAAACTAAGCTTCATCAGTGAGAGAGAATTAAAATTCTTCCCAGACATCAAATCCCTAAGAGAATATGCTGTTTTGAGACCAGCTCTATAGGAGATGCTTAAAAAGCATCTATGCTGTGCATATAAGAAAAAAGAAACAAAACAAAGACCATATGCTTCACAAGATCACACACACACACAAAACAGAAGCAGCAGAACACACACCATACCCACAAAAATGAAAACACACACATAGGAACACAAAAGCTAAACAAAAACAAAATAGCCTTATAAAAGCATTATGTCGGGGACAAACTCTCACATTTCAGTCTGAACGTGAATGCACCACGGAAAAGACATAGAATGGCAAACTGGATAAAAACAAATGTCCTAGTAATTTGCTGCCTCATGGAAACTCATCTCACCACAAAGGATGCCCACAGACTCAAAGTTAGGGAATAGAAAACAAATTTTCAGGCAAATGGATCACAAAAGAAGGCAAGAGTTGTGATCTCAATATCAAGCAAAACAACCTTTAAGCTATCAAAAATATGAAAAGATACAAAAGGACACTGCATAATGATAAAATGTTAAATCCACCAATAAGACATATCCATTCTAAACATATATACATCCCAAATAGGAGTAAAAGCTTTTATAAAGCAACTACTAAGTAAACTAAAAAAAGATATTGATTCTAACACTATTGTAGCTGAGGACTTAAATACCCGCCTAACAACCCTAGATGGGTCATCAAGGCACACACACAAAAAATCAACAAAGAGATCTGGAACATCAACTTGTCTCTTGACCAAATGGACTTAGTAGCTACCTACAGAACATTCCACCCAACAGCCACATTCTACTCATCACTACATAGAACGTTCTGCAAAATTGACCACAACCTTGGCCATAAATCAAGCATAAACAAATTTCACAAGATTGAAAAACTGCCACACAATTTCTTAGATCACAGTGGAAAATAAGTAAATAACACCACCAAAAATATTCCCCCCAAATCCACAAAGATATGGACATTAAACAGCATGATGTTGAATGACAGAAATCAAAACAGAAATTAAAAGATTCCTGGAAACAAATGAAAATGAAGAAACATCAGAACCTCTGGAATGACATGAAAATAGTACTAAGAGGGGAATTTATATTTATATGAATACACATCAAGAAACTAGAAAGAGAACAAGATGACAGTGTAACAAATCACCGAAAGGAGCTGGAAAGGTAAGACCATCAAAACACTAACTTCAGCTGAAGAATCCAGATCACCAAAGTAAAAGCTCAAATACAGGACATAGAAGACAAAAGTACTGTAGGGAAATAAACAAACAAAACACTGGTTCTTTGAAAGGATAAACAAAATTGATAAACGCTTAGCCAGAATGACCAAGAAAAAGAGATAAAAAGCCCAAATAGGAAGAAGCGGTCAAGATGGCGGCAACACAGGCGGAACTGTGAGATTCTCCGAATGTGAGTTCCCCAAAAAGTCTCTTGCCCTCCTTCCCCTACCCCACTGCCCACAGCTAGACGCATTGGTCCGAGGCTCAGGGACCCCCGGTCCGA